>PVKV010000875.1:63686-77916 GCA_004027835.1 Alouatta palliata | reverse complement strand
ACTATAGGCATACACCACCATATATGAAATATATATACACACACACACACATGCATATATATGTAATTTTTTCTTTTACTAGAGATGGGGTTTCACTATGTTGGCCGGGACAGTCTCGAACTCCTGGCCTCAAGTGATCCACCCACCTTGGCCTCTGAAAGTGTTAGGATTACAGGTGTGAGTCACCACACCTGGCCAGTCACTACATATATTTAATTCAACAAATATTTATTTATTGAACACTTCCTCTGTGCCAGGTACTAAGCTAGGTACAAGACACCTCAATGAACGGAAAAATGTTTCTTGCCTTCTATGGAGCTACATTAGTCAGGCCTACTGTTTAATAATTTTCAAAAGTCCTGAAGAATATGTATTATATACACAAGAGGATATAAAATATTCATAATTTAAAAAAATCTAAGCAACAGAAAAGTGTGAAGAAACAATTCTTAGCCCTAAACTCTAATACAGTATTTGGTCCAGGGAATGCTATATTAATGCAAAATAATTCTGGTGAGAATATTCTTAAATGTTACCATGTCCATTTGGACTTCTGCTGAAACAAAATGTTTATGAGTAGCTCATAAACAAGAGAAATTTATTTCTCACAGTTCTAGAGGCTAGAAAAGCCTAAATCAAAGCCCATGTAGATTCTGCATCTGGTGAGGGCCTGTTTATGGTTCATACATGCCTTCTTGCTGTGTCTTCACGTGGTGGAAGGATGGGTGGTCTCTCTGGGGCCTCTGTAAGAGCACTCATCATGAAGGCTCTCAAATATAATCATCTTGGGTGTTAGGATTTCCACACAGAATTTTAGGAGAATGCAAACATTCAGACCCTAGCAATTACAAAGGAGAAGGCCCAGAGAGTGTCTGGAAAGAATGTGGCCTACAGCCTGGTCCTGTTTGTCCACATGTAAGAGGTGTACTAACTTCATTTCATGAGAAGTTTTAATAAAAACAATTCGAAATACTACATAAGTCTACATGAGGTAATACTTCAGAAACTTGTTAAGTGTTTTACTTTATGCAAGGAAATTTTCTGAGATGCAGTGGAGTAATAACTCTCGTTTCATCATGCTTTCCTTTTGAAACTACGCTTTCCTGCAGTAACGACTACAAAGCTAATAAAAGCAAACTCCAAAACTCAAAACGTAAAGTATACTTTATATCTTCCTATTGTATTTTTGTTTCTATGTAAATTGTATCTCACCAATATTCACGGGAACACATAAATAACTATAAAACTATAGTAAATAGTAATAAGATAGACAACATCATCTTGGTTTTAAAATAAATTGTTGACATTCTTTAGATTATCTATTGGGTACATATTATTGTATTGGTGTGTTAATGATTTACCACTTATTTTTCTATACATGGACATAATTATAGAAAAATAAATTTCTACAGGACACAAAATGATTTTTTCTTATGCACATTTTTTTTTTTTTGAAACGGTGTTTTGCTCTTGTCACCCAGGCTGGAGTGCAGTAGCACAATCTCAGCACAGTACAACCTCTGCCTCCTGGGTTCAAGCAATTCTCCTGCCTCAGCCTCCCGAGTACCTGGAATTACACGCATGCACCACCACACCCAGCTAATTTTGCATTTTTAGTAGAGACAGTGTTTCAGTATGTTGGCCAGGCTGGTCTCGAACTCCTGGCCTCAAGTGATCCACCTGCCTCAGTCTCCAAAGTGCTAGAATAATAGGCATGAGCCACCATGATTAGTTTTTAAAAAGCCATATAATGGAAAGGAGGGAAGGAAATCAAATCAGATACAGCATACCATGTAGGCTTCACCTGAATTATCAATTTTATAGTAAGGTATAATATCAATACTAGGAACCAAAAAACAGGTAAATTCCCCAATCTTGACTCTTTTCAAGGCTACACCCTCCACCAGGAAATGGGAGACCAAGTGTCTATGGCTGCCAAGAAATCCCACTTCGTCAATGATTCACTACAGGAATGTATAAAGTTGTCTTACACCCTCTCTCCCTTGAGTGTGGAGAAAGAGAGTCAAGAGTAGTATCCAGTTTTCAGACGCGTCAAGGAGTCCCTTTTTCTTTTAGGCTTACTTATGCTATGGAGAGATGGTAAAAATCTAACTTAGCATAATAATACCCTATTGGCCCAGATACTCCATATAGTGCTTCCAGAGTCAGACTTGGTAGCCAGCACCTCTCAGCAGGATCTTTGTGACAACTGAACTCAGAGGCTGTTCTTCTATCTTTGTTTAACTTCCATGCACTCTTTAGTGACAGCTTCCATGGTTTACTTCACATAACCATTGTTGGTTACTAACGTGCGTACTCCTTATAGGTGGAACTATGATATTAGTTGTTGTTATGATATTAGCTGCTGATGGTAAACAGTTTAAGCCATCTCCATTCCTCTTATTTACTGTTTACGATTTAGGTTCAGCTTACCTCCTCAACTGCTGTTTTGAAAACATGTTCTAGTTTTGTTTTCTTGTGTTTTTGTTTTAATATCAGTTGATCCTTAGCACCATTTCTAGAAGTCATTTTACAACATGGTTCTTAGTGAGAGCCACAGATATAGTTAAAAGCTTTCACAGATTTCTAAAATAATTGGTTTGTAAAATAATTTATTTATAATATTTTTCAAGTTACAATAAGTGAAAATGTTTATAATATTTTCAAGAATATTTATATTTTAATATATTATTAAAATAATATATTTTATGATATTTATATTTTTTATATTTATAATATTTTTCAAGTCAGCAAGACTCACTAATACTTAGAAGGATCTGTTGACTCCTCCTCCTCTACCTACCCTACCTTACTCTATTCTGGTGGCTCCTCTTCTTTCAGTAGTGGCAAAATGCAGGGAAAGTAAATGAAGCAGTACAAATGCCCAAAATAGGTAGCTACCCCAGCCATTCCCAGAATCCACCACAGCTATATTACAAGCTACGCTTTCTCCTAGTCCTGGAGTTTCCGTCCATGTATTACTGGCCAGCAGACAGTTATAAATGAAGCAATACGGATTAATGAAAAAATATTTTGCTTCCATCCAGTGATAACCTCAGCAAAAAATGATGTAATAGGTCCCAGGCAGATCCTAATCATATAAGATTATTAAAATCCCTCTATTGAAGACCTGTTCCTCCATTAGTGACCTCTGTTTCCTATCCCACAAACTTCTCTCAAACTCTTCCCCAAGGTGGGCTCAACAAGAGCATGGTTACTTTTTCCTCAATGATTACTGTATTTGCTTTTGGCTTTTCACATTGGAATATAATGAACATGAGGGCCGCGCAATTTAGGCAATCAAGATTAATGTCTGTGCAGGTTGGTCACAGTGGGTCCTTTGTTCTGCTCAGTAGATCTCTGTATTTGGTTCGCCTCAATTTGGTGAACCTGAGAATGTAAGCACTCTATAACCTCATTTCCCTTACTCCCATCCTGTTATGGGCTGACTTGTATTCCTCCAAAATTTGTATTTTGAAGCCCTACCATCCAGTACCTCAGAATGTTACTGTATTTGGAGACAGGGCCTTTAAAAGCTACATAATTTTAAATGGGGTCGTTAGCGTGTATGCCTGGTTACTGGCATTCTTACAAGAAGAGATTAGGACATAAACAGGGGGAAGACCATGTGAGGATGGCAAGAAGGCAGCCATCCACAAGCCAAGGAAAGAGATTTAAGAAGCAACCAAACAGGTGGACACCTGGATTTTGTACTTCTAGCCTCCACAATTGTGAGAAAATAAATTTCTGTTACTTAAGCTACCCTGTCTCTAGGGGTTTTTTTGTTTTGTTTGTTTGTTTTTGGTAGCTCTAGCAAACTAATATGTGTCTTTTTGTCTTTTTTCAAATAGACTTCTCCTTATATCAATACTACCTAATAATGTCACAACTGAGGATGCCTCATTGCTATACTGTGCTGGACCTAAGTGATTCCAATTTCTATTGCAATTCTTATGTTATGAGCAAGCTTTCGAAATGTCTAATTGTCCCCCAACACGGTGTTAAATAAAGAGCATATCAGCTTCTCATCCTAGGTCTTGAATTCATATTCAAGTAACTTGGCAGAAGACCCTGATATCTCTTTTTGAGTCCCTATCTCTAGAGAACATCAAGGATATTTATTCATATGTGCCTTTCAACTATCCATCTAACTACCCATCTATCTATTGTCTAATCTCCATATCGTATGCATTCTAAAGGTGATGCTGAACTGCTAACTTGGTATTTTGTTTTGGTTTGACAGAGTCTTGTTCTGTCACTCAGAGATGGAGTGCTGATTTGGTTATTAACTAACCGAATCTACTTCTTTTCCAATTCTGGTGGTGACAAATATTTAGGTAAAAGTTATGAAAGTTACTAGAAAACAATCGAACTTTCAGCTTATATACAACATATTGACACTCAGGTTGAGACTCAACTTTGTAAAAACCCCAGAAGATTTATTCCATACTTATCAACACTTCTTTTTTATTTCAAAAAGTCCAGTTTTGAAATATAGTTGAGTCCTATTTGAAATGTGAATGAGAGATTCACTAGTATTGTTGCCCAATAATTCTTAGTCTATAATTTTGCTCAGTGAGTTACTTCTGAATCATCTGAGCTGAGAAAGCACAAAATAATTTTAAAATATTTAATTTTTGCTGACTTTCTAAAAGAGCTTATCTGTTTATTCTAAGTGATCACCTTTTTATTCACAGTACTTGTTTGCTTCTAATATTACACACATCTGTTGCCATAACACGGTACATTAATGTGTACCTTGACTTATTTTCTGTTTTTCAGGCTGCCTATGAAAGGTATTTTTGTTCATGGAAATCTGTAAGTCATCTTTCTCTGTAGTGTTATTGAAACCTTAATGTTTGATGATTATTAAATCTGGAAATTTAATATTCCTCTGCAGTACTGTTAGTTTATTCTTCATTTTTCTGCAAAATAATACACATTTCTCTAAGTCAGTTTAGCAGTTGAAGAAAATCAAATTGACAACAGATAACCATAGATAAGCAGAGTTCTTTAATATACTAATAAATGTCAAGGCTTTAAAAACTTCAGCATATAATGTGCTGTGATAGGGTCCTGCAAATTACTGGGTTAGCTTCATGGACAAGAGAATAGACCAGCTCGCTCCTAGGGTATTTTTTTTGTATTACAGTCAGGAAAGATCTGGGACACAATGATAATTTTGCCTTTCAATGTCTTCCACCCCCAATATTAATTAATTAATCATTCCTTCCAAGTCCATAGGTTCTCTTCTATTTTCAATCTGTCTGCAATGTCCCTTCTAATAATTACACAAAAGTAACTCTTTTAGTGGATATTACACATTCCTACCATATTTTACAATAATACGTGTTCTGGAATTCTTCAAAATACTATAAAAACTGCAATATATTTTTGAATGTTTACTGAGTTCAGAGCACACTACTGTAAATACACACACACACACACATATGTATACATATATGTTTTACATACCATATATACATTACACATATATGTGTATATATATAATATATACACATATATGAATGCTTTCTTATGTATGTGAATACAAATACACATGAATATATATTAATTCATATATATGTGTGTGTGCATA
Organism: Alouatta palliata; assembly: GCA_004027835.1. NCBI lineage: Eukaryota > Metazoa > Chordata > Mammalia > Primates > Atelidae > Alouatta > Alouatta palliata. The sequence continues at coordinate 72,317 of PVKV010000875.1, read as the reverse complement.
TATATATATATATATATATGCACACGCACATACACATACACACACACTTTTATATATGAATGCCTTATTCCCTCCCATAGGAATTTGCTTCTGGATATGATCTACATGGGGTAATAAACTAGCAAAAAGTTAAATAACTACACAAGGCAACACCTCAAGAAACACTTCCAGCTGCATCCCAGCTAGGTATAAGTGGGGACCTGAGCTGAAAGGTCCTGGAATTATACACTGCCATACTCCTCCTGTATCTGTGGACTCTTTACGTGGGTGGTTGGGAATACTTAGCTAAAGTAGTGATGAGGTTAGGGAAATTAATGAGAAAATCTGGAAAATGAAGCTAGCATAGATCATAGTGCAGCAGTACCCTCTCTGCTTCACTCTCAGCCAGATCTTCAGGTATTCAGAGCACCCCCTCAGTGGGTTTCTCATTGAATCAGTAGCCTGAGTCACTCTACCCTTCCAGTACACAGATTGTGGTGCAGTGGGACTCTCTCTGCTCCACACCCAGGAGGATCTTCAGGCATCTGGAGTACCTGCTCACATAGACTAGCAACCTGGAGGACCTTACCCTTCTGTGAAAGGATGCTGGTACAGGGATACCCTCTCTGCTTCATGACCAGGCAGAACTCCAGGCATTCAAAGCAACCACTTTCCTGATTCGGCAGCCTGTGCTGCCCAACATTTCCTATGCAGAGATCACGGTGCAATGGGGCCTTATCCACGCAATGCCCAGGCAGATTTTCAGGCAGTTAAGAGAATCCAGTCACCTGGATCAGCAGCCTGAGTCACCCCACTGTTCCTATGCAGAAATTGTGGTACCGTGGGGCTCTTTGCACTCCATGCCCAGGCAGATCTCTGGGCCCCTGGAGAACCCACTCTTCTGAGTTAGTAGTATAGTCTTCTCTCTCTCCTTGTGTATGCAGATAACTTGAAACTGAATAAATTTTAAAGCTCCATGCCTAGGCACACCTGTGCATACCTGGCAGCTTTCCACTGGTTTCTCACTTGGCACTGATGCTTTTGCCTGCCATTAGGAGACATGTATGTGGACCAGCCTACTTGGTTCCTGCCCGCCCCATCCCCAGGGGCTGAATAAGGAGTTCAGGCCAATATGCATTCTGTGAATCAGCCCATTACTTGATACAACAATGAGTTTCTGTCAGTAAACAAGGATCAGTATATACCTAGTCATGTTGGCTGCAGCCAGCTCTTACCTGTAAGTGTCATCTATGGGCTTACAGGATAAACTACATAGTGTAATATAAAACCTGTTGAAAGAAGTGCATAAGGAAAACAGAAGCAAAGCCAAAAGACCTTACCCAGCATCGTCTACAGTCACACTCCCTAGGGAAGGGGAAAAGGAAAAAAAAAAAATAATGTTACGGGGAAGAAAGAAAAAGACATAATTCTACTCATACAAAAATAATTTTAAAAAATTAGAAGTTACCAGTATCTCCAGATGAGAAAAAACCATAGCAAGAATTCTGCCATAATGAAAAAATATGAATGTAGTGATACCACTAAAGGATCACACTAGGTCTCCTCTAACAAAATGGAAACTCAGAAATGACAGATAAGGGATTCATATCATGAATTGCAAGAAAGCTCAATGAGTTCCAAGACAAGGTTAAAAATCACAAAAAGAAACTCCTAAAGCAACCCAGGAAATGAAAGAAGATATAAACGTCTTAAAAAGAAATGAATCAGAGCTTCTGGAATTCAAAAACTCATGTAAGAAATTTTAAAATACAACTGGATCCTTTATCAACAAACTGGGCCAACTGAAAGACAGAACTTCCGAGCTTGAAGAGTAATCTTTTAAACAAACCCAGTCAGAAAAAAAGGAAGAAAAAAGAGTTTATAAAGTGAACAGTCTTTAAGAAATATTGTGTTATATAAAGCAAACAAACTTACGAATTATTGGCATTTCTGAGAGAAAGAGAAAAAGTGAACAACCTGCAAAACATATTTGAAGGAATAATCAGAAAATTTTTCCTCATCTTGCTAGAGAGGTAGACATTCGAATACAAGATACCCAAAGAACACATGTGAGATACTATATAAAACAAATATCACCAAGGCATATAATCACCAAAGCGTCCAAGATCAATCCTAAAGAAAAAATGTCAAAGGTAGATAAAGAAAAAGGCCAGATCATGTTCAAAGTGAACCACATCAGGCTAACAGCAGACTTCCTAGCAGAAATCTTATCAGTAACAAGAGACTGGAGGCGAATTTTCAGCATTCCTAAAGAAAATAAATTCTAAATATTTTTTGAAGACAGATTGTCACTTTGTCACCCACGCTAAAGTGCAGTGGTGTGATCTCAACTCACTGCAATCTTTGCCTCCTGAGTCCAAGCAATTCTCCTGTCTCAGTCTCCCAAGTGGCTGGAATTACAGGTGCATGCTACCACGCCCAGCTAGATTTTTGTATTTTGGTAGAGACAGGGTTTCACCATGTTTTCCAGGCTGGTCTCAAACTCCTAGCTCATGCAACTCACCCGCCTCAGCCTCCCAAAGTTTTCAATGCTATTTCTATCAAACTTCCAATGTCATTTTTCTCAGAATTAGAAAAAATTAAAATTCATATGGAACCAAAAAAGAGCCCAAATAGACAAAGCAATGTCTATTTGCAGAGGCATTACATTACCTAATTTCAAACTACTATAAGGCTGCAGTAGCCGAAACAGCATGGTAATTGTACAAAAACAGACACATAGACCAATGGAACAGAGTAGAAAATCAGAAATAAAGTCACACACCTACAGCCACTTGATCTTCAACAAAGTTGACAAAAGTAAGCAATGGTGAAAGGGCTTCTTATTTAATAAATGGTGCAGGGATAACTGGCTAGGTATATGCAGAATGAAAATAAAATACCATGCTCTCACTTATAACTGGGAGTCATTAGCTATTTTAGCATTATTTTTCATGGCAAAAACCACAATTACTTTTGCACCAACCTAAAAAAAATTGAGTACTTATGGACACGAAGATGGCAACAATAAACACTGAAGACTAACAGATGGAAACAGTAGAAGGAGGAAGGGAAGGGCTGAAAAGCTACCTGCTGTATACTCTGAGGACTACCTGGGTGACAGCATTATTCAGATCTCAAACCTCAGCATCACCCAACATATCCATGTAATAAAGTGGCACATGTATCCCATGAATCTAAAATAAAAGTTAAAATCATAACAATCAAAATTAAAAATTAAAAAAATAAAAATTAAATTAAAAAGGACAAAAGATCTCAATTATCATAGTCCCCTCCTATTCACTTTTTTACATTTCAGTTACCTGTGGTTTACTACAGTCTGAAATATTAAATGCAGTATTCCAGAAAGAAAGAAAACGAAATGTTCCTAGGCAGTGCATGATTAATTACTTAAACAACTGAACAACTGCCTAGAAAATAAAGTTCATGGCAAACAAGAGACTAAACATTCAAGAATTCTGAGTAAAAGAATTATTTTCAAGTTGAAAAGGAAAACCTCTGCTTGGGCATAAAGAATTGATCACATTTTGTCCAACTCATAAGGAGTATTTAGTCACATCTGTGATTCTCTGCTATTAAACCTTCAATACATTGAATCCTCCAGCATTTACTAAAATTACTCAATAATTTCAATTTTGATGCTTTCTTCCCCTAACTTCCAATATTACTTCTATTACTTCTATGTTTACTATCACATCTTTAATATACTTATTCAAGAAAATGTTGTTTTATATATATATATTTTTAATCCAGCACTGTGCTAGCTACTGAGGCACATGGTATATAGTAATCAGATCATGGATGATTCTATTTAAATAAATATGGATTTTGACTCATGAAGTAAGACAGTTAAAGCAGATTTAGGCTTTTCAACAAATAGCTGAGCTGTACTGCAAAAACTCACCACATCATGTAATTGGAGATTTTTAGACAAATATACCTCTGATAGCACCATCAAAACTGCATATTCATATGTATAACTTTCCCCATCCTAACTTTCAATAAAGCCAATATCTGGATTCAAGGCAGATAAATCTTTATTATTATAGAAGTGAGTGATATTATTTTACATTAATGTACATTAATTAATAATAAACTAGCTAAATAAAAATATATGTGCTGCAGAACAAGAAAATGATTAGAAGCACAGTGATTTATCTATTTGTAAAGATGTAAATATTTATAAACAAGTATGGGATGATATGTTTCCTTCTTCTGTTAAAATACTTTGAAAGTAACAAATTAAATTATCTTTAACAAATCTTGAGGTCAAGAGAACAAGGCATATTCCTGGCAAATCCTGTTAATTGAAATACTGTTCTATCTCTGTGGTCTTAATAGTTCCAACTCTATTTAAAAGCAATTTGAAAGAAGTATTAGATTACTTTTCAGCATGGCTCTGTCAAAACAATGAAGAAATTCAATAATTTAGCTTTGCAAAATCTAGAAATGTAAATAAAATGAGATGCATTTATGCAGTCTTGGGCATTGTGTTTTCATTACACTTTCAGTGTTTCCCTTAACTTGTGAAAATTTTGTCAGTTTGAAGAAAGGAATAACAAAACTAAAAATTTTATCATGTCTAAAGAATTCAAATCCAACTCTAACCCCCAAATATGTTGTCCTTTCATGTTTTCAGAAAATGGGTCATTTCACTTCATGGGTCTGTAAAGCAATATATTATATTGCTTTGGTTTCATTATATTGCAATATAATAATTTATTATTTACAATACGATTTATTATTACATTGCAATATAATAAAATCAAATATATTAACCAGAAATATTAACTAATTTGTTTTTATCTGATTTGCATAATTATTTTTGTATATCATGTAACAATCACCATAACATGGCTAGCCAGATGTTCTAACTTCATATCAGAAGATCTACATTTACAAGATACAAGAGAAGAAGATAATTTAATTTTTGCATCTTAGAGGTAGAAGAAGGGAAGCTGAGCAATGTTCTCTTGGTCTTTATTATTATTAGAGGGCATAACCCTTACCTAACAAAACTTGTGTTTCCTCTGCAATCCACCAAAGACCTATGACATTTATATAACTTTACAATTCAGTTTTACCTGATCTTACCTAGTCAACGTGTCTTGTCCTTCTCTAAATTCCTGACCTAGTATTAGCAGAATGGTTTCTTAGACAAAAAAAAGAGAAACAAAAAAACTCACCATTACTTGTCAAAAAGTGGAGTGTCTGAAAAAGAAATATAGAACAGATCTATCATCTTCTCTACCCAAGAATAAGAAGCATAATAGCATAATTTTACTCTTTTTTTTTTTTTTTTTTTCTGAGAGAGTCTTACTCTGTTGCCCAAGCTAGGCAGTGGCACGATCTCAGCTCACTGCAACCTCCGCCTCCTGGGTTCAAGCGATTCTCCTGCCTCGATAATTTTTTGTACTTTTAGCAGAGACAGGGTTTCCCCATGTTAGCTATGAGGTCTTGATCTCCTGACCTCATGATCCGTCGGCCTCTGCCTTCCAAAGTGCTAGGATTACAGGCATGAGCCACTGTGCCAGGCCAATTTTATTTTTTCAGCAAAGCTTTTTGCTAAGCAAGGGATCATGCGAAAATAATCGATGGCAGCATGATGCTAATTTAAATAGCATTCCTGGCTGTGCCCTGGCCTTTTGGTACCAGTTAACTAACTAGAAGTTGGTAAAAAGATGCCACAGCTAATCATGTAATTCCTGTGCCTTTACACAATCACTAGCTGTGTAATGTGCATTAATTTAGAAAACAGGAATCAATATCAACTGAGAATAGCCTGCTCTAATCTACTGAAAACACAGTGGTAAAGAGGTAATGAAGAGGCAAACTTGGATAAGGACAGAGTACTCTGACAAGTTATGGAGCCAAAATTCACTGTGAAATCCATTAAAAGATAATAAACACTTAGTTTCAATTTCAAGACTTCAAACATCGTAAGACAAAATAAATAAATATAGCAGGGAAGACATTATAACTGTACGCTGTGTCTTTTCTTACAGCCTACATCTTGATGTCCACTCAATTGAAATGTAGCAACACAAAGTCATGTGTAATAGTCACAGGACCAAAACAGTAGCATCAAATCGATATCTGTCTAGATAGAAAATGTCAAACTCAGAAGCTTTACATAAAATCATTTTCAAAGGACAAAATAAAGACTATCATCTTGACAAAGGAAATATAAAACAAATACAGGACTAAAACAACTTGTATATTTTTTAGAATGAGCTACATTTGGAAAAAAAATAATATTTATGCAGTGATCAGTTACTTACATTTTGTAGAAACAAAAAGCAAAGGGTTATAGTGTCTGCCTATGTATAGAAGGCAAAAGGGTAGTAGGATCTGGTATGTGGTTGAGAAGAAAAAGTAAAAAAAAAAACTGATTTATCTGACCATTTAGGATAAATAAGTAAATAACTGTAAACAGCAAACACAATTTTCCTTTCACCTTTAAGATGCACTTTAAATAGCAAAGCAAATGTGTTTCCCCCTCATTCTAGCTGTTTTGTAAACATTAATTAATCCCAAAATTATCCTTGTGAATTTGAATAGGTATTTCCTCTCTGTGTTCTACAAAAGAAAAAAACATAATACTAATTATGTACATTTATGGCACTCTTTTTTCCTTAGGAGTTCAGGGTGCTTTAGTATTTTAAAATTACTAAACATATTAGTCATTAATGACAGTTCTGATAAGTATATAAAGCTATCATTGTAAGTACAAAAAATGAGGAAGAAACTTTATCAAGCATTTTATTCTTGTAAAAATCACCCCTATACACCAGACTCATTCAAGTTTGGTGACAACACTAGGGTAATACAAAGATACTATTTCAAAAATATAAAGAGATAGTACAACTTTTTTTCTTTAAAGGCACTAAAAAATTGGCCTCAATTAAGTCCTAAACTTTTAAAATCAAAACAAAGGGAAACAGAGAAGTGGCAACTTCATTATCTGTTAAGAATAATGATACATGACACATTCATTAATTCATTCAACAGCTGAGCTTTGTTTATGTAGCTGTCATTCTAGGTTCATGGAATATAGAAATTAACCATGCAAGGCCCCTCTTTATGGAGGTTACCTTCCACAGGAGGAGAAGGGTAACTAAAAAGTAAACAAATAAAATAATTTCATTTGAAAAATAAATTCCTATGAAGCAAATATAATAGAGTAAGGAAGCAAAGGGTGATGGCTTTTTATATCAATTATACCATGGCCCTCAAGTGATGGCCTTGGCACATGCGAATGGTGAGGGGGGATATAACACAGAGATCGAGGCAAAAGACACAAGAATATGAGACGAAAATGTTCCCTTCATGTGAAGACTAAATAATGTAACATGTGAGGTTCTTAGCATGCTGTAAGCATTCAATAGAGGTTGTGTGGTTTTGTTTGAGTTTTTCTTCCTTTGAGAACTGCTGGAACACTCTAAGCTTTAATTAGTACATATTCTGTAGTTAATATATCCAGTGAGACAAACTGTTCTTCTTATAGGAGGAACGAGCTCTATCACAATGGCCCTCAACACTACCTGTACATCAGCATCACCTGAGAGCATTTTTTGAAAAAAAAACTGATGCCCTGGAAGTCCAAACCTTCTGATACTGAAATTCCATAGCTAGGATGGAGAGTCAGTTGTCACTCCTGCAGCCTTGTCCACCTGATCCATCTGGCCACAGCACAAGATTCAAGCAATCAAAACTTGACAGATAATGCTGATGCCTCCAAATACAGCCACTTAAGACACAAACAGGAAAGTTATGGTTCTCACTCAGGTATTCAAAATAAAAAAAATATTAAAGCCCTGTGGAGAATTAAAGAATCAGGTCTATGGGCTAAATCTGGCCTACAGAATGGCAATTTGCCACAGCTGCAAAATACACACATTTGATTGTACCAAGTACAAAGGACACTAATTATAGTAATGAAGGTCTGCAAAGGGTGAAAAGTGGCTGGAATTTCACTATAAATATTCTGTGCAAAGTTCAAGATCCCCTCAATTCTCAAACAGCATTCATGAGGCCATCCATGCCAAGAAGTAAGCCCATTTTCTTCGGTATATGATTGTAGCAGAAACTCAGAAAAGACTAACAGGAATAAGCCGGGAAAGAAGGCAGAGACTATGGTCACTTAATAAACTCTATTAAATGACAGTACCCCACTAAGGCCCTCAAGTGAGAAATCATACAAACTATATTTTCTATTCTATACTTATACGAGAGTTTCAAAAGCCATAAATGTTTAAAACAATGCAAATTATTTTAAAAATATGGATGGAAAACAAAATGTTGTCTCCATCAGACAGCATGACAAGTTTTTGACCACCTGGAGGTTCAGTACATCTTTACATGAAAATGTGTTATGGGGCCGGGCGCAGTGGCTCACGCCTGTAATCCCAGCACTTTGGGAGGCTGAGGCAGGTGGATCACGAGGTCAAGAGATCGAGACCATCCTGGTCAACACGGTGAAACCCCGTCTCTACTAAAAATGCAAAAATTAGCTGGGCATGGTGGCACGTGCCTGTAGTCCCAGCTACTCGGGAGGCTGAGGCAGGAGAATTGCTTGAACCCAGGAGGCGGAGGTTGCGGTGAGCCGAGATCGCGCCATTGCACTCCAGC
>PVKV010000875.1:0-63586 GCA_004027835.1 Alouatta palliata | reverse complement strand
AAATGTGTTATGGATACAACCTAGAAAATAGAGGAAAGCCAGCCAAGAGATGCCATGTACCTACACCTTAAATATGAGGGAATGCATTCACCAAATTGCTTAATGTCGCTTATGATAGGATTTGGCTGTCCCCACCCAGATCTCATCTTCCATTGTAGTTTGCATAATCCCCACATGTCATTGGAGGAACCCATTAAGAGGTAATTGGATCACAGGGGCGGTTACTTCCATGCTGTTCTTGTGATAGTGAGTGACTTCTCACGAGATCTGATGCTTTTGTAAGGGGATTTAACCCTTTGTTCAGCAATTCTCTCTCTTGCCACCATGTGAAGGACCTGTTTTCTTTCCTTTCTGCTATGAGTGTAAGTTTCCTGAGTCCTTCCTAGCCACACAGAACTGTAAGTCAATTAAACCTCTGTTCTTTATAAATTACCCAGACTAAGGTATTTCTTCACAGCAGTATGAAAACAGACTAATACAGGGTCTGTTATTGCTCAATTTGGTGAGTTTGCCAAAATTACTACATATGCATTTAATGTATTTATATAAGTATAAAAATAAATAGATATGCTCAGATTTCTTCCAATTTTTTTAATCTTCTTGTGTCATTTGTGTAAAGATAAATATTGGAATAATTATTATTAATAATGTTAATAATTCACATTAGACAACTGTGTAAAAGCCAGCATGGTAGTAAAAGTGCCACTGAAAATCAACAGAATTACTCTATTAAAAGATACATATACTACTTTCACACGAGTTCCTTCTCTAGTTGAATTATGTTTCACTAGGAGAACACCTTTGATTGAAATGTAACCTTGTACTCAGTGAGGGGCAATGTTATTCTCAGGATCATCTATGCACTATTTAAACCCTGTTTTTGATGTAGTACTTTAACAGCTTGAATAAGAGTAAACTGTTCTCAGCAGTGAACAAAAACAGCAACCACAGTCAAAAACAATGCATATCTACTTTCACACTTCCCTACAAGGAGAAAAGGCTCAAATACAATTAAAGTTTTAATGAGGCTAGAAAAAGAAATATGATCCTGCTCTGTCTCCTGGGACATAAAAATCTTGTATTAAGTAATACATGAACATGTCGGGTATTCATTTATATTTCCATCAATAAAGGAGAGAAGCATTCTCCTTTCATCTTGCAAAGACCTGAAAAGTTTCTGTCCGCTACAGCCTGGCATAAACCACCCTCCCTTGCACAAGCCCTACCTATTTCTCCAATGCAAGTTCCCATTATTCCTCTACAAAATCATGTCTGTCACTAGGGTGCTCAATATTACCTCTCCTGAACACATCAAACATTTGTATAATGAACTCTTTTAGTTCTCCCTTCCTATCTGATTTATTTCCCTTTATGTTAAGTCCTACCCACCTTTCCATTCCTACTTCTAATTCCCTCCTTATCACTATCCTTCTAAAATCATCCTTCAAAAAGGTATTTTCCTCTCTATAATTCCTACAGAACTTATTTTTGTAATCATCTATAGATTTAACATACTGTCTTGCTAATCAATGTCTACATAATATGGGGTTATTGAAATTCAAAACTTTGAGAGATTACTTGGGATACCTGCTTCAGATGCCTATTTAATGCAGAAAGGCACTCTTCGCACTACTGGCAGATGGCCATCTTGATTTGCTTAGCTCTCCGCTTCCCTCCTGCTTCCAAGAATGGGAAGTTGGGAAGTGCACACTTTATTAAATACAAACAGCCTAACCAGAACCTGGTACAGAGTAGCCCTAGTAAATGTCTGTGGAAGGAACATAAATCCCTTTTTCAAAGTTGAACCATTTTGTACTAGTTCTTTCTCATGCTTAGCTGAAATGAGACTCTTCATCATGTAAACACTTGATAATTACCCTAAGGTTCTGCCTGCTTTTATGCAATAGATATTACATGTCTTATGACATATTATATGATGAGAAGTTTTATCTTCATTAAGCTGAATATCCCACTTCAATCAAGATAACTTCCAGAGGCCCTCCCTTTACATGGACACTTAAAACTTAGTCCCTCCTAAACTTTGGCACTGAGTACAGAATTCAACATTATTCTAAGATCCTGGAAAGAGTGGAACGTCTCTCTATTTGAGACATAGTATAGTATCTAGCATAATACCAGTTTGCATATAGTAAGTATTCATGAAACAGAAGTTAAAAATCTGGAATGCTGTACTATATTATCCCTAAAAGATATGTACATTTACTTCTAATAATACTGCACTCTACGTGCAATTTTTAGATTACTTTCTGATATTCTAAAGACTTGCTTGATTTTCCTTGTGGTTGCCAGCCAACTTTTCACAAGAAAATTGATAAAGACGACTTAAACTATAAAGATAGAGGATGGTTTGCTTATGCCTGTACATGTGAAAAAGATAGGTTCAAATTTTAGAAATAGCAGAGGAACCAAGCTCCTTGTGAACTAGAGCCAGTTGAGAATTGAGATAGCTGTTGGCTATATTTTTCATTTCTTTTACTTTAAGTCATTAAGGAAATCTTCTCATCAAGACAGAATAGTACAATTTAACAGCCACGTTATTGTGTTCCCACAGCAGATATGTAGCATTTTTCATGTCTACATTAAATTAATATTAAGAAAGTGACTTTCATCATCTTCAAGATACCTGCTTTTGTTTATCTTACTCTAACAGCGATGATCTTTTTAAGTAAAAATTGTAGCAAGGCCTCCTCTAAAGACCAAAAATTTTGATGATATATAAGCACTCGAAAGTATCTTAAAACTAATTACAATGAGGCTCCAACTAGAAATATTTTTTTAAATATTTTCAAACTTTTAAATCATTTTAGGGGATTGAAATCCAGTTTTACTTATAATTTTCATGACTTTTTGTGTTAAAACAGGAAGAAGGACACTTGGTGGCAAAAGGTGGTATGATTTTTTACACATTATGTACATTTTAGTTAAAATAAACTATAAAATACATACACATTTCATTCAAAATATTCTGCTAATTTAATGTATATTTTAGAAAGAAGAATTCCATGCAAGATGATTAGGACAGCGGTTTCTGGGCTGGTGTCCAAGATATCAAGGAGGAAATTGTTGTATTCTGTCCCTTGAAAAGATTATGATAGTTGACAAATGCACATGGTCATTTTACTTATTAATGACGTGATTAAAATTGAAGTGTATAAAGCAATAAACTTAGTTAATTACTCATTATATACAGCTTTCCACTATTTCCCAATGCTGTTTCCATTGATTTTACCCCAAAACAATTTAAGGGAAGAATTTTAGAAAGGGTTTCTCTATGATCACACAATGTTCTGTGCATTCTGAAATGAATTATATCTTTAAATATGTATATTATGTGCAAACAATGCAGCTTTATTATGCACGGTGAGCAATGAAGTCAGTCATAACAGAATCAATGGAATTTCATAATTTTACCACACTACTACCATGATTCATAAAAAGTATATAAGAATACTTCATGGAAATAAGTGAAATATCTTCTATCTTCAATAAGTAAAACCAAAAGCAGTATGTGCCTGAGCAGTATAACTGATCATGTCAGTTATAACATATCATTACAGGTTCCCAAATTATGAATATGTAGTTTTCTGAGTGGCAAATTTCATGGCTGAGGGAGTACAGATTCGTTTCCTAATTCACAAAGAGGTATGCAGAATTTGGGAAGGTTTCAGGCACCACCCAGGGACTGGATGGAGTATATGGCTCAATGTTATTCATAAGATTGCAGTAAGAAGTGTGTCTGGAACTGTGGAGATTGGGCGTTAACAGAGTTGGGAGTCTGTAAGTCTCTTACCTAAACAGACAGAGCCACTCGCCGCTGGATGAGGTTTGTCAGTGTGCTGTGAGTGGTCATGGTTTCTATTTCTGATGTCATTATCCAGATTGTATACCCTTTGTGAAGTCATTCAACAGCCTCAGGCCAATTTTCATACGCACTTTATAATCCTACAGAACTTCTTAGAGTAGTGTTGATGTTAGGGAAGGAGGTATGGGGCTGTTTTACTGCATGCCAAAAGAGAAAAACTTCAGGTTCAAATGAGAAATATTTGTCTTGCTTAGCTAGTTTGTCAACCAACAACATTTATTGTGTTCCCATTGTGTATAAATAGTCTTATTTGAAGAAAGTTTACATAAAAGGAAGAAGGTAACAGCTTCTGCCTTCAAAAAGCTGCTGTGGGAAAGAAGACAAAAAATGAATATGCAATAGTAGAACATTTTAAAGTCAGCATCCTCAGTGTGTACGTCCAGATAACTAACACTCTTTTTCAAAGGTGCTTATTTTAGCCATATTTGCTACAGACATACGACACTCAGATTGTCCTTTAAAAAAAGACTTGATGTCCAGCTGCAAGGAATGTGATGAGGTAACAGCTGATAGCTTTATCTCGTTCTGCCTCAAATTCCAGCTGAGGTCACCTTATTCTCAGGAAAAGGCCTGGCCAATGACTAAGCAAGGGAGGACTACAAAAGCCTAGTCATTTCCTCCCAGTGGAGGACTCCTCCAATGGACAACCTTTGTTCTGGAGGGCCCTGTGGGGAGATCTGCCCTGTAGCCTGAGGGACTCCTATACAATCCTGCTTCCACTCTTTTCCTTTAACAAGTGTTTACCATTGTTTTACTAATAAAACTTCTGCTTGCCTAGTCTACAATTTTTTTGTGGAGAATCCAACTTACAACAGAAAATTTTTTATAAGTGATTTGTAATATTTTCCAGCAGTAAAATTAATAAAATACTGATACATGCTGTCTCATGGATAAAACTTGAAAACACATGCTAACTGACACAAACCATCCACCAAAGACTGCATATTGTATTATTATTCCACTTTTATGAATATCCAGAATAGGCAAAACTATAGAGACAGAAAGTAGATTCATGGTTGCCAGAGGCTAGAGTTATGAGGAGATGGGGAGTGACTGCTAACAGATGTGGGATTTTTTTTAGGGGAGGTAAGATATTCTAAAATTAAATTGTTATAATGGTTGCACAACTCTGTGAATATAATAAAAGCCATTGAACTGTATATTTTAAACACATGAATATCATATTATATAAATTATCTCAATAGGGTCATTAAAACATTTTTATGTATACTTTCCTATTTTTCTAAACAGATCATACTCAGTGGCACGGCACTTACGAGCTGTAAGAAGACATGGCCCATCCTTTACTGACAGTTGTCATTTCCGAGTGTATAAGCAGAACAGCCTAACGTTTTCATTCATGAGAATTGAAGTAAAAACCAACAGTCAAGTATGTAAAATCATTAAATTAAATCCACATAAATTATAAGTTTTTTTTTTTTTTTTTTTTTTTTTTTGAGAAGGAGTCTTGCTCTGTCGCCAGACTGGAGTGCAATGGCGCAATCTCGGCTCACTGCAACCTCCGCCTCCTGGGTTCAAGCGATTCTTCCGCCTCAGCCTACCGAGTAGCTGGGACCACAGGCACGTGCCACCACGCCCAGCTAATTTTTTTGTATTTTTAGTAGAGACGGGGTTTCACCATGTTGGCCAGGATGGTCTCGATCTCTTGACCTCGTGATCCGCCCGCCTCGGCCTCCCGAAGTGCTGGGATTATAGGCGTGAGCCACCGCTCTTGGCCAATTATAAGGTTTTCACCTGAGGTAGGGCAAAGTGAAAGGCCAAGGCCCTCTGAAAGCATAATGTCTCATTACTTAGAAGTTTATATTTCTATTACTTTTGTGATTAAAATAGCTAAAGATGCTCAGAATCTATTCTATTTGTAGGTGTGTATGTGAGTATGTACCTGCACCAGGATGTCATGTTACTTTTTCTCTTGATGTAGAATTGCCAAAGATGCTAAGTACTCCCCGTTTAAAGAAAACTGCCTATGAATCTGATAAAGCAGGAAAAAGACATGTACGTAATAAGAGGAGGCAAAACTGTCACTGCAACTGCCAACCATCATGACACTTCCTCTGTAGAATCTAGAGAAACAGAGTTGTCATCAAGTCCTCTGTCTTCCGGAATGTACCTGTTCATTATTAAAGGCTGTTGTTTCTCCTTGAAGCCAAGATGTGACGGTATTGCTGAGCAACTCTATGGGGTCCCTTCAGGAAAGGGATTCAGGCATTTCATTCCCTGGTTAGATGTCCATTTGGGCAGTTAGCCAGCAGATCTGCATGTAAGTGTACCTAAGAAGTGGAGAAAGAGGACTGCAGAGAGATGGTGGAACTATGATAGGGCACATTTCCATCATTTGACATGGTGAGAATCTATGAGCTTTTTATGGACCACAGGAATGCCACAGAAGATAGGTAAGGTAGTATCTATTGGTTATAATCCCATGTAAGAGGGCCACATGCAGGGCAAAGGGATTCCAACAACAAGGAGCTGTAGGTTAGAGGAATAGTACTGGAAGCAAGGGAAGTGGGATAGTGAAAAGAGTACAGTACAGAGATGACGGAAAGGCTTGTGAATAACTTATAAGTGGACCCAATGAAAGAGGTCTTAAGACACTTGCTTTATAAGGCAATCATGAAAAGTCAGTGATAGATGGGAAATACAAACTGAAAAGGAGAGAATTTCAAGTTTACCCAGGTAAGAGACATGTATTCATTACTCTTCTCATCTACTCTCTCACTCTCCATGACTCCAGCAGCTAGAACTGAGAGGAGGGAAGAAATAAACAGACAATCACTGTTGGACTATTTGAAGTAAGGGCACCTACCTAATATGAGGCTCTCAAAGAGAAGAACTTTAAAAATACTCTGCATCACTTAAATGTTGGGTACTCTAAAATGCAAAATAAGTGTTGATGGAAAGCTTTCTCTTGCCCGCTTACACCCAGTTTCTCCCCTGTAACTCCTGGAAATACTTCATATATGAGACAGACATTTATGCTCTAGAACTCTAAAAATAGAAATTTAAGTATGTCTTAAAGGCAGACACCACAAACTTTAAATAGATATGTTCATAGGTCTGCCAAAACTACCAGTTCTACCAAAGTCTCATCACTAGCATAGAGTGTATCTTACACTCAGTTAAAGGGATGGAGAGTCTGTCATCTAAGGGATCTTCCCCCAGGGCCCCAGATAGTAAACTCAAGCCCAGTCCTTGCAGAACTGATGGATAGATCACTCTGTTGTCTGCTTTGATTATACACTAGGTTTCTACTGTGATACTGGACTGAGCTCATACCTCTCAATTATCTAATAACAGGAAAGAGAAAAAGGTTTTTTAGTTTGTGGGATACTGTCTTTATTCCAAGGATACCTTCTTCCTCTCTACTTCTGTACTTTAACTGAAAGAGCCACTTCGATCTCTCCAAGGGCCTCTATTACTCAACAGACTTCTCAAAACCCATCTTTCCTTCCACTCATTCTCTGTCACCTGTCCTTGTTTTCTGCATGACTGATGATGCAGCAGTCTGCCCATGCAGCTTTCATAGTCTCCAATGTCTCAGCATTATTTGTTCACACTATTCCCAGACTATATGGTTATCCCATCTTACATATTCCTCCATAACTTCATATATTAGCTGTCATTTGGAACTGGACTGCTAGTATCCCTGTATTTTTCAATTTCTTTAACTCCTTTTAGAATTACTCTTTATAGTGCACAACATCCCATGTTTGATTTTTGCCCCATTCTCTCTCAGATTACACTTTAGGACTTTATATCAGTAGATGATACTGACATGAACAAGGTCATTTCATAATAGTTTTCATGTGTTCCTCTCTTGAGTTTCCACCTTAACTTTCACTTATTATATGATTTTGTGTTTGTCTGTACCTATCAACACTAGAATGCAGACTTCATTCACATAAATTAATGAGTTAACTTTATAAGAGTACACCCTCAGTTAGGTCAGAGTTATTATGATGTTTTAAGCCACGTAATTATTACCACCATTTAATTCCGGTTTCTCAGAATGGAGCCTGCAGTTAAACAATCAAAACTGCTTATTTTATTCAATCAATAGTCTCTGCTTCTTGGATCAGCGAGATTAAGAACACTACACTTTTCAAATCACATTTCCTTAAATTCATTCTTTAAGGAAAACAGCAATTAGCATCCTATTATAGACAATTTTTTGAAATCTGCACACTAATTAACATCCTCTCCAACTCATTTTAAATCTACAAATATTCAAAATAAAACCACAGTGAAAATCTGGGAGGTAATACATTTCTATTTTTCTCCAATGTAGTAATAAATTATACTGGAAAAAAACCTACACACATATTTTTATTTTCTAAGTCATTTAGATAAAACAGAATAGCATCCTAGCGCAATGATATTGAATAAAGACAAAATATTGAAGCTTTCAATAAAATAATTAGAATTAACTCACTGATTTATTTCTATAATTTGGGAAAACAGTCATATCGTATGTATCAGAAAAACATACATCAATTACTATCATGATCATCCAAACTAAAATCTCCCTGGGAAAAAAAAAAAACCAAGCAGTAAGTTTTTTAGGGACAAAAAAAAAAATGTGTCTGATTTGTCTCTGTATCTCGCATACCTAGAGCAATGCCTGATCACGTGTGTGTAATAAGAGAAAGAATGAACAGTTGGCTATATGCATGAAGTCAATAATCTTTTCCCTATTTCTCCATCACTCTTCAAAGCCAGTCCGTCATTGTCAGTTTTACCCTAAAAAATGTCTCTAAAATTTTCCACTTAAGTCTCCCCACAAAATTCCATCAGTTTTATTACCTCGCATTCTTAACATAAATTACCAGTAAGTAATTTCTTTCCCTGTAAGACTGTCGTGGATACCTTTCTAAATAGTAAGTCGGCTATCACTCTCCTACTTCCATGCATCCGTTGGGTCTGGTTTGTGTGTAGAATGCAATCTAAGCATTTTAGAGAAACACAGAAATCCCTAAAATCAGGTTCCAATTTACTTATTTATGTGATGTGCATGTCTGGCCATTTCTTCACCAAAGTTCACGCACTCAACACACTAGCAATACCTAGTGTCTCTCTTCACCCTAATCAAGCCATGCTCATGTATACCTTTGTACCTCAGCACATTACCCTTCCTATCTTTTCCTCGTTCAGTAGCAGCCATATCCCTGGTACTTGACTTGTGTTGGGTAAAACCTTGTATTGCACTCAATAGAAGCTAGTTATTTCATATCAATATATACTTCTGTGGGGACCTCTAGCTTAAAGCCTCACCTAACTCCTCAGACAGAGGTGGAGGTGCTTTCATTATACTTTAACTCTGATTTTTGTATATTTCAATAAAATATAAGTATCTATATCTCTTCCACTAGAGATCAAATGCTTTGCCTCTAATGTATATCCTTGATACCCAACAGCGTGTTGGGCTTGCAGAATGTATTTAATTTAGAAAGCACAATGAATGAATGATCAAAATAACAGAAATAGACATCCAGACATTTGAACATCAAAGGAATTGAATAATTCAGAATAGATAATTTGTGTATTAATTCTAGTTTGGACAAGGCTCAGACCAAAACTTATCATTTATTATCTTTTAACAAAAAGGTGCAATTCCTACATATAACTTGGAAAATTGTGACAAAAGAAATATTAAAACTATTAGTTAATAATTTTAAGTACTCATAAACAGCTGAAATAAAAAAATTATTTCTTAATAGAACTTATGCATTCCTTAAGACAAAAACCTACTGAATAATGTTAGCTAGTATTTTGAATTGCTTTTTCACTAATACAATGAATTGATCTATAAAACATTACCAATCATACCTATTCACAGATGAGAAGTAACAGAATCACCCAAGTTCACAAAAATATTAGATTTCAGGCCTTTAGACCTCCAAGGCAGTAGGGTTCTCACCAATTTAAAATCTTAATATCTGTTTATGCTGATAAAAATTAATGATTACATATGACTTCTGTAACCTATTAGATCCTATTCTAAATTGACAGGCAGCATGAGTGCAGATAAAGTCTAATATCAACTTTCTATTTCCTTTGTTTTAACTCACAGTAATATTTCTGAGACAAGCTTATATATTATTTGTACAGTTCTCTTCATATACATGCATGTGTATTTGTGTACATGTGTGTCTGTACGAGTAATAATTTTGCTAAAATAGTGGATGGATATGACATAAAAGATTACTTCCTGTTTTAAATATAAATTCATAGAAATTTTCATCATTGATATGCAATTTCTAAAGATGGGCATCTAATATATATATTGTAATATTTGTGGAAAAGCATGTAACTATTTCATACAAAATATATGGAGGTCTCTATGACTTCAAATTTGGTTATTGAAAACTGAAAAGATTTTTAACATATATAGTAAGAGAATAGGCAACAGGGTTTAGATCTGGTAGAAACATTGTTAGCTATTTTTAAAATAATGTTTTCAAAAAAATAAATAAAATTAATACATGAGAAAACAGAAAATAATTTTAGTTGTTTTCAAAAGTGTGACATGAAGGCCCTTTATAAGAAAAAAATATGTTACTGGAGAAAACTGAGAATATAGAAATTTCCAAATTGTATTTTCTGGGCCTTTTTCATTGCATTTTTATGATGGAGGGTAAATCATATTATAAAATATATAAATGAAAGGTATAATAAAATAAAAATAATCTGGAATATTCTAACACTCTAACCATTGTCCTTAATATATACAGAAGCTTTCTTTCATTAAAATATTTGGAATCATAAGGAAAAAAAGGTTACTAGATGTGCTATTACTTAAATATATATTTTATAAAAAATAGTTTACATGTGTAATTGAGTTCCTCACCTCATTCAAACAATAGAGGGAGGAAATTCATTCATCAATATGCCAAAACATGTATAAGATTTAGCCTTTATCATAGGTCAGAAAAGAAAACCACCACCAAAACCTAAACCTGAACAACAAGGTTTTAGGGTGCATTTTCTGTAGGCAGCATAATACAACTACAAATTTAAAATGCATTTAAATAACAAATGTCAGAGACAATAACAATAAAACCATAGAAACCACAAAATGAGGTAGCAAAATAAATGATATAAACTATTTAGGAAAAAAGTGAAAATTTTAAAAATTATCTTCCAATGCTTACTTAAGGAACCAAAGTTAGATGTTGTTTTATATATTTAATTGATTCTATTTTAAAATAAATATAAAAATAAACCAATTTTAACCATTCAGCCTGAAATTAAAAAAAAAAAAAAAAAAAGAAACCCATAAGGATAAGTTAATGAAATTAAAGGCATATTATATTAACTTATTAAATACACAATAGCATTAAATTGTAAATACAAAAGACTTTAAAAAATCAGTGGCAAAATTAAAAATCAAAATAGATATACAATAAGCAAACACTTCTGAAAGTTCAATTATATGACAATAAAATACAAAACCTCAACCAAATGTATGTATGATTTTTTGATATTGGCACAATCCAATAATTAAAAGAAATATTAAAAAACTATTTTCACCAACAAAATATAGTCCTTTTTGTTTGATTAGCAAACTCGTTCAAACTTTTTTTAACCATATTTTATAATCTGCTGATGTCATGGACAAAAAGTGATAATCTGCCTAATTTCTTCTTTGATAAAAATGTTATTTTTTTAAACTACTAAATGTATTTCCAAGTAAGTGAATAATTATAATTGTGACAACTGAGTATGTCATTTGAATCAAGCACTGGAGTGGATGCCTTACATTACTTGACTTAATCCATACAACATACCTACATTAGGTACTAAAATTTCTACTTTATAAATGAACATACTAGGTTCAGAGTTAATGTTATGTGCCCAAGGTAATGAAAAATAACCAGCAGAGCTAAAGCACAAATCCAGTGTTATCTCACTCAAAAGATTATCTTTTTAACTACCAAGCTGTACCACCTCTCAGCTAAAAACAGTATTACATATTATCCAATTATACTTAAGTATAAAAGAGTTCATGATATGATTTACTCACTGAATTTACTGCCAGGAAAAACACTTCCTTTCCAAAACAATTCATCATGCTCCAACTCAAAGAAAGCAAAATGAAGTTACTAACACTAAAGTAAATAAATAATAATTTGCCAGAAAGGGTTTCTGTGTATTCTGAAACCTCTTTTCCCCACCTCCACCAACTTGTTTGGGTGACTTGCTTCTCCTAGTACTGTTACTTAACCTTCCTCAAAATGTCCCACACTAGGCTGGGCATGGTGATTCACCCCTGTAATCCTAGCACTTAGGGAGGCCGAGGCAGGCAGATCATGAGGTCAGGAGTTGGAGACCAGCCTAGCCAATATGGTGAAACCCTGTCTCTGCTAAAAATGCAAAAATCAGCTAGGTGTGGTAGTGCACCTGTTAATCCCAGCTACTCAGAAGGCTGAGGCAGGAGAATCGCTTGAACCTGGGAGGCGGAAATTGCAGTGGGCCAAGACTACACCAATGCATTCCAGCCTGGCCAGCAGAGTGAGATTCTGTCTCAAAAAAAAAAAAAAAAAGTCGCACACTGGAATTGAAGTAACACTTCCTAATGGGCCTTTTCACTTACGTATTTCTGTTCCACTGGCAGCTACTTTGGTTGCTGGCTTAAATTGTAACCACAAACCTTTCAATTTTGAACGGAGCCAAAACATCTATACTTCACATCCAGTGGAACAACTGTCTTTGCATTCTTTCCTCATTCATTCAACTCTCTATGAGGAACTTCACAGGAAAACAAACATTTAAGAAAGGACAAGGAGTTGTTTCGAGTTTAGATGTTCCTGATAATCTATTTTTGGAGAATTGAGAAAACAGGACCAGAAAATAAAAGCTCCAAGAGAAAGTTCATTTACATAAACATGTCCCAATATTAGGCACTGTCTCCTGTGGGTAAGTGTGGTAAGCCATGACCACACTACTTAGGTGAATCCTTCTGACCTGAGTAAGCCAGAGGATAGCCTCCTGTGAGCATCATAACATCAGTGGAGAGTGACTGGCAAGAGCCTCTCTAGCAGACACCATGTAACGTTTGAGTACTACAGCATGATGATATTTAATGAGCAATAAGAAATTCTACTCGCAACATGAATGTTACATCCAGGTGATATCACCTAATAAAGGCAGTTTTGTAATTAAGTTTAGAGCGATATGTTTGGTGGTAAAAGTTTGGTAAGGTTAGCTATAATAAAAGAATCTAACCCTAGACAGAAAACTTAACCTTGCAGCCATTCTGACTGTGTTTCCTAACAAGATACAGGGAGATTTGAATGAAAGGTCTAATCTTCTGTGATGTCACTTATTATTAAATCGACTCTGTGCTTCATTGCAGCCAACTGTTATATTAGTTGCAACCACTGAAGTGCTCATCTATTCTAAATTTACCAATCTTGAAACCAAATCCCTCAGAAAACTCAGGCCTATTCACTCTCAGGAGGCCACAGGAGACTGAACCAAAAGCTACTATCTCTGACTAAACCTGGCCCAACACCAGGGCTACCACCCAGAACTGCACAGGTTGTACATGGAACAATTCCAGGCAGTACCAGTCACGTGGGAAATAAGGCAAGTGGCACACCCAGGAATTGTGTAGTGTACAACATGCACAGCTGTCCATGTAGGCTCTGCCCAAGGTCCGCAGATAGTGGAGAAATTTCAGCCTGCTTGGTCCTCAGTATATTATTTTATCTCTAACCCCTACTAGAATGTAAGCTCTCAAAGGGCAAGATATGTTGTTGGTTTTATTCCCTGATACGTGCCAACTACCTAGGATAATTGCGTGCTCCAAGGTAGTCACCCAATAAATATCTGTTAAACGAATAAGTCAAATGTAAGACTCTAAATCCAGAAGCGATAAGAAGATTCAAATTCCAAAACAAATAAGAAGTTAGTGCTTAAATGAAGATACCTGTAGAAAGAAATAACAACAAAAGCAGATGTCATAGTAATAACCTACATGGTACAGGCAATTGCAAAGGCTCTTTTGAAGAAGCTGTCCTTTGATGTTGCCTGAAAAAGAAACTATTAAGTTTATACCTTTGCTTCTTGACACATAATGTGCACACCAGGCACCTTCACCCATCCCATACCTTTATTTCATTTCTGACTCACACCTCACAAGAACCTGAGAGATAAACTGAAGAAAGCAATGACCTTCAAGGATCCAGAGAGAGACAAGGTGAAGACCAAAAATACTAGTAGCTGTCAGGACACATTAAAATAACTACTTCAGGCCGGGCATGGTGGCTCACGCCTGTAATCCCAGCACTATTGGGAGGCCGAGGCGGGCAGATCAGGAGGTCAAGAGATCGAGACCATCCTGGTCAATGTGGTGAAACCTCATCTCTACTAAAAATACAAAAATTAGCTGGGTGTGGTGGCACACACCTGTGGTCCCAGCTACTCGGGAGGCTGAGGCAGGAGAATCGCTTGAACCTGGAAAGCGGAGGTTGTGGTGAGCTGAAATTGCGCCATTGCACTCCAACTTGGGCAACAAGAGCAAAACTCCATCTCAAAAAAATAATAATAAATAAAAAAACAAAATGACTACTTCAAAAGGGTCACTTCAAAATTCCATCCCTCATGGGTCAAGAGCCACATCAAAGGACAGTATGGTGAGTAACTTCTGGAAGACAAAACCAGCCCAATAAGGTAACATGATATCAGAAGTGAATGCAAACATTGAATAATGACACCCAAATAGGATAAGAAAGAGAAAGGTGGTATAAAGAGGCATCCCCCAGAGAAAGCAGAAGTCTCTTTCCTTTAGAGCTCCCAATGAAATATATTAATCATCTAAAAACTTGTGAACAAAATGCCCAAATCTTTAAGACTACTGAGGAGTGTTTATCTGAAATGGTCCTGAGGTAGACCCAGCAGTGAAAATAAGGTTGTTGTTTCCAGGGGTTTCATTCAAGCTGGCAACAGTCATTTAATCATAGAGTTTGGTGCACTGTACTGGGGCGGTGGGGCTTTCTTGCTACTCTATCATTTATTTTACTGTCACACTGTTAGGTGAGAATATCACATGCATTTTGGCAGGTAGCTGTTGTATGGTATGAAAATTCAAGTGATGAAAAATAATGCAAATGATTTCTCATGTTATCATTTTGTCAACAAATGGCGTTCTACTGAATAATATAAAAACCTGTATTATCTGCAAAGCTGCCCTAAATCCTGTATTTAAAAAATAAATAACAAGGATTTACTCTTAAGAATCCTGAAGATAAGCAATACTGTAGTCAATCAACCTAGAAAAGAAACAGATGTCACAGGTATTCATCCATACCCTACCTCTTCAGGGCCCATAATAAAAATGGCAAGTTTTCGAAAACTTTGAAACTACAGGAAACTGCCCACCTAACACAAACCCAAGTACAGAGAGACAAGGGTAGTGGAGGAGATAAATGTGATAGAAAGACAAGAATGCTATCACTTATTTAAAAGCTCAAAATATAAAAGTAAACATTTTCTCTCTATGCTGATAATAAAACTTGTTCTTACTAGACTTTAGATGACACTATAAGCTCTAATATTTCACAAAAACATATCTGTATTCCTCGTTGCAACTATTTAAATAACCTTCCCAATTTGGTGCAGTAGCTAATATCTTTAAGTGGATTCTAGTACTGAGCTTTTATAATAACCAACTGCTGTCTGTCTCTCTCCATCTCTCCATCTCTCCATCTCTCTCTCTCTCTCTCTCTCTCTCTCTCTCTCTCTCTCTCTCTCTCTCTCTCTCTCATGTGTGTGTGTGTGTGTGTGTTTTATCCAGTCTAAATGAAATCACCTGCTTGACTTTTATTTTCCTGGTTATTTAGTGTCTCTGTGTATTGTTTTCATGCTGTCACATAGAAAAAAGCAAAGGCAGGCAGAAAGTAACATGTACATGTACAACTTCCAAGTTCTCTGTCACAATGTTTGTCTCTAACTGCTTCCGATTATTTTTCAGCATACAAATAAATTTTCCCTGGTTGTTTCTAGTTAGACTTATACTATAAAAAGTCCATTTCTCTTCTACTGCTGTTTAATCATTTGTCTTATTTCTCTCCTCTCTAACCCACAACTACTGCCAGAGTACATGTTCTTATTCTCATTTAACCCAAAAATTACCTGTTAGCTAATTTTATTAATAATCATTGTTTTTGTAAATTCATCTTTAAGAGCTAACTTTCAATCTTGACCTTCAAATAGCAGAATGATACAAGTTTTGTTTGCTTTTTAAGTCCCAGGAAAGGGAATTGTACATTTGGTACACAAGAGTTGACTAGCTTAAAACTGTAAATTGAAGCAAAAGATCGTAAATTGAAGTACATATGATTGCAATAATTATCATTTGGTCATTCTACTCAGGACCCAGCATGTGAGTGAAAAATCATGTTCAATCCAAATTTTGATTAAGAAAAAAAAAAAAAAAAACAGTTGATGGTAGAAAGAAAGTAGCCAGTAGATAATCCTGGTTCTGACAGTAAACACCTTTGTGTTCCTCTGAAACCTTTCAATCTCTCTGAATCACAAAAGCAGATTGAACTATATGATTTCGCAGTCTCTTCTGTAAAAACTCTATGATTTATATTCTCAGCCTCAATTTCCTCGTTTGAAATAGAAGAAGGTTGATTGGTTAACTCTGCTTACAAACAATTTCTAAAATTTTATGGCTTTAAAACTGCTTGGGACTTTAATATTTTTTAAATTTTGTTTTTTAGTTTTCCAACCAGAAGAGAAAACATAGACCTTTAAAAATCCAATTTCAATCACTTCACTCTACAACTCTCATCAACTTGACCATTTTTATGGTTATTTTTCATTTTCTACCCCATTAACACTAGACACATTACCAATTCACTGAATATTCTCTGCTGCAATCAAAAAATGAGTTGGTGATAAACGCTACGTCAACATTTTTGCTTGAGTGCGGTGGCACAATCTTTGCTCATTGCAACCTCTGTCTCCTGGGTTCAAGTGATTGTCCTGCCTCAGCCTCCAGAGTAGCTGGGATTACAGGCACATTCTACCATGCCCATCTATTTTTTGTATTTTTACTAGAGACAGTGTTTCAAGTTGGTCAGGCTGGTCTTGAACTCCTGACCTCATGATGCACCAGCCTCAGCCTCCCAAAGTGCTAGAATTACAGGCATGAACCACCACGCCCAGCCAACATTTTTGTCTTTTAATAATCTTCTTCAGTATATAAAAGTGTGAGATTTCATCACACTAATTATTATATTCACATATCCCTCTGAATATAGGATTGGAAATTTCATTTCATAATTATTTTCAAGATATAGTCAAATAAGTTACTATTGAACAAGTTATTGTTAGTCAAATAAGGTTAACCTAATATTTTAGTGAGTTAGTTCATAATAGGATCAAATGTGGTAACTCAAACACCAGAAATTCAACTAGGAACAAAGTAACTGTGCACTGATTAATTCTTGCTGAAATTGCAGCTATGTCTCCTTTATTTACAGTTATTATCTGTAACTTCCCACTTACATCAAGAAGCTTCAAATAATATATTTTCAATGACACCTATTATGTTGTAAATTATACATTATAATGATACGTTTCAATTATTAAGAAGATACTTTTTTAAGAAGCTCGATTTAGTTTTTCAAGCTGTATGTAATTAAGATTTTTTTTTTTTTTTTTGAGACGGAGTTTCACTCTTGTTACCCAGGCTGGAGTGCAATGGCGCGATCTCGGCTCACCGCAACCTCCGCCTCCTGGGTTCAAGCAATTCTCCTGCCTCAGCCTCCCAAGTAGCTGGGACTACAGGCACGTGCCACCATGCCCGGCTAATTTTTGTATTTTTAGTAGAGACGGGGTTTCACCATGTTGACCAGGATGGTCTCCATCTCTTGACCTCGTGATCCACCCGCCTCGGCCTCCCAAAGTGCTGGGATTACAGGCGTGAGCCACCGCGCCCGGCCAAGATTTTTTTTTTTATTAATGGCACTCTAGTTGCTACTAGTAAAGTTATTATTGGCATTTCATGAGTAGTACCCATAATCCTGATTTTCTAAATAGTAAGTTTTAGTACGCTAGGAGCTGATGCTACAGAATTGCCTCAGGATGACTCTGGGGCAATGTTTTATATTTTGAAGTATATCACCCATTATGGGGCCCCAAGTGTGACTTAGAATACTCTGAAATTTCAAGTATTTCAATATTTTTTCCACTCACTTCTTTCTTTCCATAAATAGCTTGAATTGACCTAATCCTAGCCCAGGGAAAAGGGAAAGGAGCTTATTTAATGGAATCAAATGTTCAATGTCAAGTTTTGCTTTATAGGGAACATAGTAACAGATATATTTTAAGAATTGTGAGCTCTGGAATTGGTGAAATTTAAGTTAGAATGCAACTTCTACCATTATGTGATCACAGGCCAATCAGGTAAACTATAAACTTCAGTCTCCTAATCTGAAAAATGGGAACAAAACGTAATATTTTAAAAGGGATGTGGAGAAGATGAAAATGATGTAATACATCTGAATTATTTAGTGGAGTACCTAACACTCAGTAAAAAGGTCAGTAGATTCTAGCAATTAATATAATTGTTTTACAATTTATTTAAGTTACTTCTTACAATTACCTCATAAGCCTATGTCCTACAAATAAGGATATTTAACATTCAAATATTTATGTGAATTTTAAGATGCAAAGGCAGCATAAAAGTTATCCACATTTCCTCAAGGCAATAATGCCTTTCCAAGGTGTGAGCCAAGAAGATCAATGATGATAACACAAGAGCAAATGACCATATGTTTATATACCACCCTCAGTTCCTAAAATTATGCCTGAACTTGTGTATAGGCATCCCTTGGGAATCCATAGGGGATTGCTTCCAGGACCTCCTGAAGATAGCAAAATCGTGGGATGCTCAAGTTTCTGATACAAAATGGTGTAGTATTTACATACAACCACACATCCTCCTATATGTTTTAAATCATCTCTGCTTTACTTGTAATACAGAATACAATGTAAATGTTATGTAAATAGTTCTTATAGTGTATTGTTGAGGGTATAATAAGAAAAATCTGTCCGCACCTAATCAGTAGACAGAGCAATTTTTTTTTTAATGTTTTCGACCTGAAGTTGGTTAAATCCATGGATGTCCATGGAACCCACTGATGAGAAGGGCTGACTATATTTGCCTGAGCATGAGAATTTCATATACTAAATTAATCTAACCACTAAGCTAGATTTTAGACTGTTATTCTGAACTGAGACTTTTTTTTCTTTACCCCAAATTAGCTGTACATCTACCTAATTGCATCAATAAGTGACTAATTGGTAGGTAGCTGTGTGAACAATTAACTGATTTGCACACGTAAGTGATGTTTATTTCAAGTATACTTGTCATGCCAAGCTTCAGAAATTTGGCTCAAAAGTTCAGGAAGACAAACGAGAGTCATATTATGCCTTGTTTAATAACAATAAGTGAATAAAGCATAAATAAATAATTTTTGTGACATACTATCTGTAGTAATGTAAAGATCTCAAAATATCTTCAAACCCTCTACTTCCTGCCAGCATTTTTCAGGTTTTACAAAAAATAAATACAAAAGCTACATGTCATATTTTCGCAAATTTCAAAAGTTTGAGCTGAACTTTATCAAATCATCTAGCCAACAAAGAAAAGCAGCAACTATCTATCCATGAAATTACAGAAGCCTAAATAATCATTTCAAGATTTGAATGAAAGAAAAAATGACCCTGTAACCTGACTGTATTACTACAATTACATAACAATAATATCCCTCAGCATTTAAATACTAAGCAAATATGAAAAGAGCAATTTGACTTAACTCCTAACCGTTTTTAGCAGAGTTTTTTATTTCGAATGGATTGAATTTAAGAATTTTTCAACTATGTGACTCTTCCTCTTCCCAATTTGCCATTCTCTCCTTCATTTATCACCTCACATAAAATAGAAAAAAGAAAAAAGGCGGCATGAGGATTTTTTGACAGCATTAAGAATTACAAAGTATTTTCTTTCAAAAATATGTCCCACTAGTTTTTCTAAATATAATTACATAAGATTTATTTCCTAATTACTACAGGTTAAATGTCAGGTCTTATTTTTTAATGAAAAATGCTTTTTGTGTAACAAGTGACCTTGGAGTCATTTAAAATTTTTCATCCTTTGTATATGAGGTGGTTTCAAATAAATTAGAAGAAAATATATAGATCGATCATTTCCCCCAGATACATCTTCATTTCATTAAAAAATAGAAAAAAAAATCAATATACCTTTAAAAAAAACACATAAAATATGTAATTATAGATTTAGAAGGTATTACATTGAACATATAAGCTCAGAGATGTAAAATCCTAAAATATTAAACATTATTTGCTTATAAAGAGCAGCACAGAAGAGAGAATTCAAATGTAATATTAGGTTGGTGCAAAAGCAATTGCAGGTTTTGCCATTAAAATTAATTAGAAAAACTTTTTCTCCAACCCAATAGGATCCTTTATACTCTCTCGGTTAGCAAAGCATAATACATGTGACCACTTACGCAGATAATCTAAGCCATAGATGCTCCTGAAATTTGCTTCTAGAACATTGTACATGATGCATTTTTTATGTATCATGCAATAAGGTGTTAATTTACTATTTTTCTACTGTAAGACATTAAAATATATTTTATTTTACATTTAAGACTTTCTTTTAAAATAGGAGCTTTCTGTTTTCTATGTACTATTCAAACTTTTGCTAGTTTTTCCAATTATCATCTATGTGAAGAAAATACCAAAAGTCTTTAAAAAGACAATCCATAATTAGGGATTCCATGCGAATTGCCAAATCAGAATAATCAAATGGAATTGGCATCGTAAGATAGATACTGCTAAGCACTCAAACATTTTCTGATATACCACCATTATTTTCTTTAGAAGTAGAAGGGTTTAAAGTCAGTATGACATGTGAGGCTAGGGAATACACTACAGAGTGCACTACTGTGGAAATGATTTTGGATCTGAGGTTGCAAAGAGAAAGTTAGGTTTAAAGGGCCCATGAATAATCCTTGTTTACTGCATCAGGTGTGTGGGGATCATCAGGAATTAAAAAGATCACATACTAGGTTTGCCCAAAAAAGACAATTTCTTTTCTCCTTGTCTCCCATTTACTCGACTTGGACAATCACAAATAATAAAATTTGGAAGTAAATTTTAAAAAACAACTAAGGTAATTGAACTGAATTCAAAACAAGTGGTTTAATAACTAGCTATGACAAAGACAATTTCTTTTCAGACATAAATGAATGCTAATGCTCATTACATCACCAACTTCGAGGCACAGCCAAACACATTATAAATGGCTGGATTATAAACTTAACCTATGCACAAGGAAAGCAGCAACAAGGGCAGCAAGAGCCTAGCACAGGCCACTCAGTGCCCATCCAGTAGATCTGCCTTCCTGACAAATCCTGCTGCCGGCTCTCAGTGATACTATCACACATCAGCAATTAAACTCTCTACCATGAATAAATATAAAAGCCAATCAAAGAATCTCACTAAATCTAGGGCTTACTTATCTGGATTGTCCACAGTCCCTACTGAAGTATTCTGTTGAATGAATTAATTAATGAATGGTTCCTTTGTATGCACAAATCCAGCCAATGTATTCTATTATATATTGGCTGACCTGGAAAATTTACCATTAGGTTAAGAAGTTCAATTGGCTTTTCATATTTCACTGCAAAATTACTATCACTCCTCCTTGGTGGGAAGGCTTCTTTGCAAACAAGTAGAGGAATGATGGCAGTGTGGTGACATAAATAGTCTTCACCAGCATGGAGATAAGAGGAGACATCTGAATGACTAGGCCTATGAGTACCCATTGCAGCTCTTCCACTATTTTCTGCTGCTTCAAACTTTAGACAATCGGTTTCCTTGCATATACAAAATGGGAATAAAATTATTGCCTGCTTTATCTACTTTACAGGAGACTAAAAGTTTAAGTAAGATCCATGTGAATGTTCTATGTACTATGAAACATTAGCCAAATAAAAGTGATTTGCATTCTATTTCATAGTATCGGAGAAGAAACGTGTTACTAGATTTGGTTTGGCACTACTTCTAAGCTTCTGACAGATCTATTCATTGAAGATAAAAACTTATTTTAATTGAAAACTGATCTTTAATGAAACTCTAATCTATCAAAGTGTATAATACAAATAATTCCTGTTTCTACGTTTTATATACTTCTCTTTTGCAAGAGCTAACAAAAATGCTTCAAGCAGGAAACACAAGCATCTTTAGATCTGCATTTTTACCAATTAATAAGGCAATACACCATGTTCAAATCAATCTAGGTGGGAAATGAGAATTTTGTCTTTTAAAAAGCAAGGGAAGAGTTTGCACAGGCAAACAAATTTATATCTGGGTCTTTCATGTAAATTGTGAAGAGGATACATCATTTTTTATTCCTATCTAAAAACAAATCCATTTAAAACATCTGAATCACTCCAGATAAAGTGTCTGAATGCAAATTAACAACACAGCATTCAGTGCAGCCATTATAAAATAAGGCAAGTAGGAGACTAATTCCAGCTGCCAAAATACACAAATAATTTTGGTAGCATAAATGCAAAACAAATTTTTTCTAGTTAATTTTAAATTTCTGGAGAAACAAATCTTATGCTTTCTACCGACAAAAGAAAAAAAAATATGTAGATGAAACTACTTTGATCATAACTAGATAGAATGTTTGCTGGCATAAGTATTTGCATACACATATTTTTGTTAAACCTGTTAAAAGTTATAGACATAATCATTTTACAGGTTTAAAAAACAGTCTGGATAAGGCCCAGTAGGAATGATGTAATTAATCTCATTGTAAAATGTTTAAATTTTGTTTTTTAAACTAGCGATGCAGCAGTATGAGAAAGTATGTGCTTTCTCATGATCCAATTAAAGTAAGTTGTGATCCCATCCTAGACAGAGAACATTCATCCACATTACAAGATTGTTAAGCTCAACAAACTGGAAACATCTCCATAGTTTCATAGGGGACCGGAAAAGCACAAAGCTTTACTCCTGGACAGGCTTCCTCCTGCTACCCAACAGCCACTTGCAAAGCAAAGGCTACTCCAAAGGCAAGCCTAAGGCAAAACTGGGAAGCAGGAAAATGTCTTCTAAGTCTGAGGCTTCCCTTTCACAAGCACTCATCCTCTGTTCAGGATGCTATCCTCAAACACTTCTACTACATATACTCTATCCACTCTATCAATATTTACTCTTGGGAAAATTGCTTATGACTTCCTATTCCAAGGGGAATATTCCAATGACATTTAGGGGAGGAAAGACAGTGATCCTTGAGCATTTACTATTTATTTGACTCTATGCTAGCTTTATATGTTATTTCATTGTTTACTCTGAAGGTAATCAATGAAGGTGAGAAAATGTTGGCACAGGGATCCAAGCATACAAGCTCCTTCCAGTAAATCGTGCTGCCTCCTTGAAAAAGTGAATGACATCACACCTTGAGGTAATTTGTGTTTTAACTAGAAAGAAAGAAAATATTATAAGATGTGGAAGGGTGATGCTATGGCTTTCTTTTTAAGCACTGAAAGGAGGCAGGACAGGGGTTTTGCTGGTTCTGGTTATGTTGTTGCAGGTCTTAAGGCAAGTGATGGGCACTCATGACCTGCAGTTCTCTGCTTCCTGCAGCTGCAAAGAAAAATGTTGGTAATGCTCCAGGCTCATGTGAGCCTTTTCCCTCCCTTGCTACTTTTAATGGCTTTTCAATTTCGGGGGGAAAAAAAAAGTTAAACTACTTTACTGACTACTCCTGTACTTTGCTAAGAAGCCATCTTTCATATGTTTATTGGTTCATTCGCTAAGTATCATTATGTCCCAGGTATTTTAAAAGTCCTAAGGTTTTGCTCTAAACTAGATGTCTAGCTATCACTAGAAATGTTATCTCTAGTTTCCTCTCAGGCCAACCTTGAGGAAAACCAAAGCATCTCTTTTTGTTTTCCAATGTTTCTAAGTCCTGTTTAGTTGTTCAAGTCTCTGGCTGAGCATCTAACCAGAGTACTCCTTCACTTCAACACCTCCTCCCCTCAATTATGCCCCAGCCTTGCTCATTGGCTTCCTCAGTCATGATATCCCTGTACTTGGTCTCACTGCTACCACCTACCTAAAATCTTTCATATATTTTTATGCAGAGCAAAGGTGCTTTGTCTTACCTTCTCTGGACTTAAGTACTCAAGTCCAAGAACTTTGCAAGCAAAGTGATCTTCAAATATTGGGACTTCTTCTCCTTAGCAAAGGCAGTTCATGGTATTTAACAATAATAGCAGCAACCACAAAATTCTGTTGCATTCAAGCAGTTTAGAGTCTAGAAGGAAAGGCAGATATGCATACTGCATACTGACAATTATTTTGTCATTAATGCTAAAACATAAATAAACTGGAGGCATTACAGAGACACCAAACGTGAGCTCTTTTTTTTTTCTGCATATAGGTGTCAGGAAGTATGTAAAAGGAACTGTTTAAAGTCTTAAAAAATGGAGAAAAAAGTTTTCCAAGTATGGACAACTGAGAAGGGGGATCTAACAAGAAAGAGCAACATGTGCAAAGGCAAGAAGACATGAGGAGCCAGAGCATGTATGAGAATAAATACCTCACTGTGGCTGTGAGATCAGGAATCAGAGTAAATCCAATGCTGCAGAGCTTTACAGCGTACCAGCTTTATTTCAAAATTCACCTATTTCTCTGACCTTACGCACTGCTTCTCCATCAGCGCAAAGCAGATCTCTATCTCTCCATGACAGAAATCTGTGAAGGCTGCATACAATTAGGCAAACTTGGTAAGATTAATTTAATAGTTTCATCTTAATTCTGCTCTGAGATTTCTCAATTTAACCAAATAACTTAATACTATTTGGCATCATGCTTTGCAGAAAAATTTTTAAAGCCATTATAAAAATAATGATTTTGCTAAAAAGTGTACATAGTAAATATAATTATTCCAGTAGATGGAGCAGAGGTGACATTGGAATAGCTGAATATTGCCTGGCCTAGAATATATAGCAGAAGTCCAGACACTCAGCAGAGCCACAAAATAGAAAAAGCACATTTGAGAGCAAAGACGGAACATTACTGAATACTGCTTGGCTAATTTGGACTTAGAAAATTTCACATCCTATTCAAACTGAAGGAGGAAACTACCTGAGGCAAATACCAAAATGATTCCTTAAAGAAACATTTATATTTTAGAATAAGAAAGCTATAAATCTGATTTGTTTAAAAGTCTCACTGCAGTGCTTCACAATCATTCTACGTAACACAGACAAAGCTAAAGTTCTTGGTGCAGCCTCTAAATGCATGGCTACTTGAGTCTCCCACTGACAGTAATGTGTGTGTTTCTTCCCTCCCAGACCGTTCATGAATTGTGTGATTGCCTAATATGGAATTATTAAGAAATAGATCAATAAACACAGCAGGCTATGGGCTTAAAACCTCTGCCTACACAATGGATCTATGCACAAAGTTACCACTTAGAAATTGCAAAAACAAAGAGCTACCCTTGCAGATTCATATTTAGGAATCTCTTAGCAAGTGAAATTATAGACATTAAAAGTTTATGGAGAAGTAGATATTCTGAATAGAAGTTCTAGCTATTATGTATCGGGTAAGCATCTTAAATTTGATTAAATCTCTTAAGCATTTATTGAAGTCAAGGATGAACTCCTCGATTTATGATTTTATACACAGTAAGTGTTATAAGGAAAAAATTTCTAATAGTTTTGGGAAGAGGAAATGTGTCCTGTTTCAAGAAACTACAGTGTGGCTTACTCTATAACATTCTTTGGCAATATTCAGAACTGGATTATTCAAAAGGCAAGCTATATATGTGTTAAGGACAAAGCAGAGGTGGCTCAAAATTTTTTATTGAAGAGTATATTTGTTATTTCACAGAAATTTGTCAAAGTTAATATCAAGGAAAAAACAAAACTTTGTTGGATATTAATTTGACCAGATTTCTCACCAAATGGGGACATTCATTAGCCACATACTCATAAAATCTTAATTTAATGGTTAAAAGTATTATATTAGTCTGTTCTCAAACACTGCTATAAAGAAATACCATTGAGACTGGGTAATTTATAAAGAAAAGAGGTTTAATTGACTCAGCTCAGCATGGCTGAAAGGCCTCAGGAAACTTACAATCATGGCAGAAGATGAAGGGGAAGCCAGGCACTTTCTTCACAAGACAGAGAAAGGAGAATGAATGCAGGAGGAAGTACAAAACACTTATAAACCCATCAGAACTCCTGAGAATTCACTCACTATCACAAGAACAGCATGAGGGAAACCGCCCCCAAGATCCAGTTACCTCCACCTGGTCTCTCCTTTGACACGTGGGGATTATGGGGATTAAAATTCAAGATGAGATTTCGGTGGGGACAAAAAGACTAACCATATGAAATATGAATACATTTAGTTTTGCCACAAATTAGTTCTATAAACTTGAAAAAGGTATTTACCTTTTCTAACTTAGGTTCCTCATTGCAAAATGAAAACAATAAAACTTGTCACAAAGAATAATAGCAAGAACAAAATGACATAACCCATAAAAAGCATCTTTAGCTACCATTATTAATAAGAGTATCATCTTTCCTGAGTGGGATAAGACTGAAAGAAAGATTAAAAACCGCCGGGCGCAGTGGCTCACGCCTGTAATCCCAGCACTTTGGGAGGCCGAGGCGGGTGGATCACGAGGTCAAGAGATCGAGACCATCCTGGTCAACTTGGTGAAACCCCGTCTCTACTAAAAATACAAAAATTAGCTGGGCATGGTGGCGCGTGCCTGTAGTCCCAGCTACTTGGGAGGCTGAGGCAGGAGAATTGCTTGAACCCAGGAGGCGGAGGTTGCGGTGAGCCAAGATCGCGCCATTGCACTCCAGCCTGGGTAACAAGAGCGAAACTCCGTCTCAAAAAAAATAAATAAATAAATAAATAAATAAATAAAAACCACAATTATAGGTGTTAACCCCGAGTAAGCTCTTCTGATAATGTTTATATTCCAATTCAACCCATTCTGGAACACATCTTAATGTTAAACAAGCAAATGAAAATTCTCAGTCTTAAAAAATAGCTCTGAAGTCTGAGTCCACTGGCTCATTCCTTTGATCCCAGGCATAGTACAGCCTGCTTTGAGAGGCCAAGGCAGGAGGATCACTTGAACCCAGGAGTTTGAGGTTACAATGAACTACAATGGCCAGACTGGGCAAGAGTGTAAGACCTTGTTTCTTAAAATAAATAAATAAATAAAAGCTTTCTTTTATACTTTGTTAATCTTCATTCACAAAAAATCATGAATTCCCAAGAATTTACTCAAATGTGAAATAATTTCTGAACTGAAACAATAAAATATTTTCGTTAAGTTTTATAAATGGTATTTCTGGTTCTAGATCTTTGAGGAATCACCACATTGTCTTCCACAATGGTTGAATTAATTTATATTCCCACCAACAGTGTAAATGTCACCAGCATGTGTTGCTTCTTGATTTTTTAATAATTACCATTCTGACTGGTATGAGATGATATCTCACTGTGATACTAATTTGCATTTCTCTGATGATCAGTGACGTAGAGCTGTTCTTCACATGTTCTTTGGCCACATAAATGTCTTCTTTGAGAAATGTCTGTTCATGTCCTTTGCTCACTTTCTGATGGTTGGTTTTTTCTTGTAAATTTGTTTAAGTTCCTTGTAGATTCTTAATATTAGGCCTTTGTCAGATGGATAGATTACAAAAATTTTCTCTTACTCTGTAGGTTGTCTCTTCATTCTGCTGATAGTTTTGTTTGCTGTGCAGAAGCTCTTTAGTTTGATTAGATCCCATTTGTCAATTTTTGCTTTTATTGCAATTGCTTTTGTTGTTTTCGGCATGAAATTTTGCCTGTGCGTATGTCCTGAATGGTATTGTCTACATATTCTTGTGCGGATTTTATAGTTTCAGAGCTTACATTTATGTTTCAGGTTTTTATAGTTTCAGGTTTTACCTTTATGTAATGCTAGTGGCCTTCTTAATTTTCAAAGCGACCAATGGCTGCTTGAGCCTCATATATCACATCACTCTGACATAAGTCTTCTGTTTCCCTCTTCCGCCTTTAAGGGATCCTATAATTACAATGGGCCACATGAATAATCCAGTGTATTTTCTCCTATTTTATAGTCATCTGATTAGCAACCTGAATTCCATCTGCTACATTAATCTCCCTTTGTCATGTAATATAACATATTCACAGGTTTCAAGGATTAGGATTTGAACATCTTTACGAGGCCACTATTCTGCCTAACACACTTATCTCTCTGCATGTTTGGCAGACAGTATGAACATAAATGTTGACAAACCTAATCAAGGTATAAACTTCTGATCAAAGAAAATGCAAAAAATGGCCAGGTGTGGTGGCTCACGTCTGTAATCTCAGCACTTTGTGAGGCCAAGGCAGGCAGATCATGAGGTCAAAAGATCAAGACCATCCCAGCCAATATGGTGAAATCCCGTCTCTACTAAAAATACAAAATTAAGCCAGGTGTGGTGGTGCATGCCTGTAGTCCCAGCTACCTGGGAGGCTGAGGCAGGAGAATCACTTGAACCTGGGAGGCAGAGGTTGCAATGAGCCAAGATCGTACCAACTGCCCTCCAGCCTGGTGACAAAGGGTGACCCAATCTCAAAGAAAAACAAAAAATCTCCTGCTAAATACCCTGCACTTTTTATATATGACACTGTTAAAAAGAGGAGTGATTTGTTTATCCATGATATTAAGAATTACATAATGAAAGCTTTTATTCATTTTTCAGTTTCCTCAAAATGTGCAGAATCACATGAGATTCTAAATTTATATAAATGAAAATATATGTGTTCCTTAGATGTGCCTATAAGATGGTTATCATTATTAATGGCTATAGAAAAGGTGTTAAAATGGTGACTAGTCATAATTCACTTTCGAAGTATGGAACTAAAAAATATTCTAATTTGGAAATACATTGAGGATAACAATGAAAAATATTTAAATAGACATTATATGCTGTTTCTCTAAAAGAGTTTAATAAATCTTGAATAAAGGAACCTAGAAAAAAAAAGAACTAATGACATCTGAGTTGTCTGATGTTACATTGTGGCAAAAACACATATTCCGATTCAAAACTGCAAAATTGTTACCAGAAAGTATAGCCAAGTTAGAACTCAAAACTTTATTTACTAAAACTGTAATTTTATTTTGAATCAAATTTTGATTTTACAAGTTCAAATGAACTGTGTGCTGTAAGACCATTTTCTCAGAGAAGGAGAGGTTTAACTTACAATGGTATAAAATGTGCTCTGATGTTTAAATAATGGATATTTTAGACAGGGATTGTTCATATCATAAATTCATAGAAACAAAAGACCTGGTTGAGAAACAGCTGGTCTACCAAAAGAAGCCGGTAGATATAAAGTGGATAGACAGATCTAGACTCTAATTCCAACAAGTCGAAACACTTGCCACTTCTAGGAAGGAAAATCCTAAGCAGTCAACTTATTTTCTTGATAGGATATTTGCTTTGATGTTTTCACATCAGAGTGATACCAGGAATTAGTGAATGTGGGCTTGATAAGAGCAGAGCAACAAATAAAAGTGAATTTCATATTTGACTATATTCACTTTTACTATTACATAAAAGAAAAAAGGCACTACCCAGAAGTTGCAGGAAGTTCAGAGCAACATAAAGAGTAAAAATATCCTATTGTATGATGAGACAGAAAAAAAACACATCATTGTTATTTTGTATTAAATATTAGTCCTTTTGTATTTACAATCCTGCTTTATATTCTCATATTTTTCTATCTTAAAAATTCATAATATGCCTTACAAAATTCAAGTATCTATAGGTTTAAATATTTAAATGCATTAAGGGACAGAAATAGCATTAAGATATTGTTATATTTTTCTCACACATATCATTTGTTTAATTAGTCCTCCTATTAATTACTGATAGGTGTCATTTTTAAATATCCTACTATAAGTTTGTTTAAATAGTAGCAATTATGTAACATAAAAGTAAATATATGAAATAATACATACTTTCAGTAAATAGTCTTTTGTTTTAAATGTTAAAGTATCACATATGCATATGATATGTTATTTTATATTGTATGTTATGTTATATGTTGACTTGCTTGGTCTGCCAATGATACCAGGTTGACTCTAAAAAACTGATCCCCCTAGTACTTGACCTGAAGCCTATGACTGATCTGGGCTGGAAATAAAGTGAAGTAAAAAACAATAATCTTTCTTAAGAAAATTTTCAATTCCCAGTTATTTATTAGTATGATAGGACTCTGTATTGTAATGTTTTTGTACCCCCCACTAGGCTGAACATCCTGAGGAAAAGTGTGGTAGTACATTCACCTTTATTCTCCCACTACCCAAAATAGTATCTGAACATATAATAGGCTCACCATACATATTTGCATTAGATTATCCTTGAGAAATTTTAAAGTTTTATTTAAAATGTTAGTATGTTACCTGTAGTGGAAATATTTTATTACAAAAGAGAGAATAAGAGTTTTACAGCAATACAACTTTGAATTAAAAGGTGAACATTCAGTTCGAAAAAAAATCAATTTTAGAAACAGTTCTTTTGGGAAGAAAAATATAAAAAGATGTTCCAAGGACAAGAAGGCACTCCATACACAAAAAGTATAAAATTCATTCCATGTAAATTAACAAGAGACCATATGTCATATTTGCACATGAAATGTTACAGATTTATTCTAGTTATATAGGGAAATGGAAGCCACTTGTGTAAAGATAATTTTCAGCATCAAGTACTAAATACATTGCTGTCAAACTGATTAATATGATTAAAAGTTGATATCTTTGAAATTTATCCCAAGAACTATATGCAAAGACCTTCAAAAACTTACAAAATTAGGCAAGAGACAGCTAACAATTTATCTACATAAAGCTAAAAAGTTAATGAGTTGGAGTTTTTCCCTTTTAAAATATTACTTAGTTCTTCATGGCTGACTTTTTATTCACTGTAAGAATGTTGCCTTTTTCTTTTCTATCTCTAGAAAAAGACCTGTTACAAGCTTGCCCTCTGAGAGGGACAAAGATTATTATTAAAAAACATAAAAAGTAACAATATAATTTCAGTTTCAAGGATAGGTTATAATAATACAAAAATTACCATTTCTACCTGAAATCGTACATTAAATTTAAATATTGATTTTAGCTTAATAAGTTGTATGCTTTTTTATATTAAAGTGCATTATGTTCCTGAAGCCAAAAATATTTTAACAATTTTATCAAAATGCATTTTAAACCAATAGACTATGAATCTTCCTAATAAAGTTAATCTCATAATCAGTGAATTCACTTCAGAAACCTTATTTCAGTAAAATTACACTGAGGGTGGGATGAATTTAAGGACATTATGAAAAGTACCTCAAGACATTTACCATCAAGTTGCTTCTCTATTTCTCCTTTGGATAGGACTCAGAATATCAACAAGACTCTTTACTTAAATCTACTGGTTTAGAAATGTATAGATCGTGAGTGTTATAAAACTGCATATGATACCAGATTTTATTTTTCCATTGAATTATCACTGTTAGAGCACTTAATTGTTCTAATTTATTTATTGGTTTTGAATCCAAAGCAAAGTCTACCTCTTAAGGAAAATAAAACAGCAAATTCTGGGATAAATCATGTTTATTGGATAGTTTAGTAAGAACTTTTTCAAGAAAAATAAAAATTCCACTAATTTCACCTACCTTGGTTTAACGAAACCTAAGAAGTGATGGAAAATCTCTGGCATCATAAAATGGCTCTAAGTAGCCTCAGCATCTAGACATTCACTAATATGTGATTTCTGATTATTTTTGTAGTTTGTCACTGTTTAGCACAATGAAAGCTAATCGACCAGAAAAGTTTGTTTAGATATACTTAGCTATGACAAAATTTTTACCATTATTATTCTAGTATCTTTATCTCAACTTTACTGCCTCATTAAACTTAAGATTTTGATAATAAGAGTACTTTATAAAATTTTTCAAACAACTGCAATATTCACACTGGAGCTAGAGTACTCTTAAAGCCACTGTCATATTTTTCTAAATTTAATTCATGCTCATTCTTTCTAGATTATTAAAAACAATAGCACTTTGATTTTAATTAAACACTACATTTGAAAGCCATGACTAATAAATGTCAAATGCTAAAGGTGAACTTACATTAAGTGGATATCCAAAGATCTTTCATAGCACGAAAGGAATTCAGGTTTGAGGGTTCTTACTTTTACAATCACTGATAAGGAGTATAGACAAAAAAGGTAAAATTAACTACCTCAATCTAGATGCTTGTGTTACTTTATTTTCATGCTGGAAATCAGCAAGCTCAACAATGGGTTAGATGTTCCTTAATTCTCTAAGCCTCAGATGACAATATTTTTTAAAAATTAGGTTTGTGGTTTACATGTCCACCTTGACCACATGCATTATGTTTTAATAAAATATTGAAAATATATATATGAATGCATATCTTAAAGAAAATGCTTAAATCACACTGGTATTTTTTAGGGTTTTGTGTGTTTGTGAGTGTTTTCTTATTTTTACAAAATGCTTTTATAATACAAGCTAACAAGATACAAGTTGGCATCACTAGAAGGCCTCCTTAAATAGCTTTAACTGCTAACATTTCACTTATATGTTTATTCTTATTTTCACAATGTGTGGAATCTCTGGAAGATAGAATGAATGTTTATTTAAAAAGAGCTAATACTTTTTGCTAATACAAGATGTAAGTCAGTCAAGAAATAGATATAACCACTTCTGATCGGTTTGACATTAATATTGAAGTTCTCCTGGTTGGCTTGATTATCAAAGAACTGAATAGCAAATATTCAAAATCATTACAACATGGCTGGACTATAACATCCAAAGCAAAACCCTCTTAAAATATTTTGGGAATATATAAGTCAGTAACAGCTTCTATTAACACATGGAAAAACCACCTAAAAGACACTGCATCAATTCTCAAAATGATAACACTTGAAATAACTCAAATCTGTCTACATATGATCACAAACTAAAAAGCCATATGAGTAACAAAGGTAAGAAAAAAGAAGACATTGGAAGGGCCCAAATGAAACCATAAAATCATAGCTCCTTATAATTCTCCCTTTATCATTAGAATAACACATGTGGCTCCCTGAAATCTTGGTCTAATTTTCTTGTAGACATAAATTCTGATTTAAACTAAGCCAAAACATTAGACAAGATCCTAAGAGTATATTGTCTTGGCCAACTTCCCATCTTCCACTAAGCCTGTTTCCTAATTGCCATTAGCATCTGATAAAATGTACTTAAAATGCTCTCTTGCCTATTTCTACTTATTCTCCATGTTTCGCTTATCTCATAAAATCTATTCCAGCCTAAGCATTTCATTTCTTTCAAATTGTGTGAAGACTATACTAAACTCTACTCTCCTAAAGACAGTTTAAAAAACCAGATTTATACTTCTTACATATGCTCCACAGGTCATAGCTCTAAGTTGGGAACATTGCTAGTTAATATATAAGATATAGATGGTTTGTGTGAAAAGACACGAGTTTCTTACTGATGAATTAGATCAGGGACCAGCAAACTATGGTCTAGCAGCCAAATTTGGCCTGCTGCCTGTTTTTGTGAATTAAATGTCATTGGGACAAAGCCACACCCATTCATTTATGTATTGTTTATGGCTGGTTTTCTGCTATAACAGCAAGTTGAGTAGTTGCAACAGAGACCATTTGGCCCACAAACGTAAAATATTTACTATCTGGTCTACTACAAAATAAGTTTGCCAACTAGTAGATGAGATCAGTGGTTTTCCAGTGTGGGTCCCAGATTTTCCTGGCCTAGTCACAGTCTTAAGCATTGTGGTTTGATAATGTTCCGTAACACAGTGAGTCTTCAAGGTAGTTTTTGGACCAGCAACATAAGCAGCACATTGAAATTTGTTAGAAATTCTAAATCTTAGCCACCATTCCAGACTACAAATCAGAAATTCTTGAGATAAGGCCCAGCAATGTGTGTTTATAACAGCCCTCCAACTAATTCCAATTCACACCAAAATTTGAGAATCACTGGAATAAACAGAGAAACATTTATTAACTCCTGACCATGATGACTTTACCTGGCTACAGCAGATCCATTTTCTTTAAAAATAATCTAAGTTAGGAAAAGATATTAATTATGTTTCACTCGTCCTGAAATAAGACACCTTGCATTTATTCTGAAAGAACATGAAGAAGCGGGATTATCTTGATGTGGGAATTGCTATAGCACTTTTAGTAAATGCCGAAATGCCACCAGCTGTATATCCAAAGGAAAGACAATATATCAAGTGCCAAAGTGTAAAATCTATCGAAAAATAGATTAAAATATCAAAGCAATATAGCAGATAAGCCCCAATTTTTATAAGACTGCCTGTCCAGACAAACCTTTGCACAATGATTCTCAGCAGGGACACAGGAGAAGCAGCACCACAGCTCAGCATGGTACTCTGATAATCAAGGATTTGTTTCAACATGCATATCCCCAGTTCACAGTCATAAATGTTGCCTTTCCATGATAGTGTGTGGATTGAAATATGAATAATCACCACCAAGCCTTGTGCACAGTAGTAACTGACTAGCACTCCCTATGAAAAAAAATTTGTAATTACATTATAATACATACAATTTTCACAAAATAATTATGTTCTAACTTTACAATACATTTTCTCTTCCTCATTGTTTTTCTCTAAAATACAGACTAACAACAGCAGCTTTGGCTATGGTATGAAAGGGTTGTAATATGACAAAAATAATGAAAAGTTATTGATAAGTAGAAAGCATTAAAAAGTTACTTCTTACAAGATTCTTGCCTCAGTGTTTATTTTAATGTTATAAGGTAGGCAGTTATATCAAGAAACAAACAGTAAAATTATTTAACCTACTGAAGAGTCTCTACATAAAGTTTAAAAAAACGTAAATCAATAGAATAAACTATTGATTGACAGTCTCTAGAAACTTCACATTATTTTCTAGTCTTAAAAAAATCGTTATGTTTCTACACAATAATATATCCATTAGTTATCTATAGAAATGTGACACATAAATTTCATATGCCTAAAATTTATATGAACATTTTATTCAATACTCTTTTAAAAGTGTTCTTTTATTTTGACATATATACAGAGAGAATATAGGAAAAGTGTTCAGACATGCTATGTTACAGCATAAATGGAAAATATGGATCTGGATGTTACCCCCATGAATTTAGCAAATGACTGACCACTGTTCAAATGATCTGTTAGAATTCTGATATAAGAACTTAAAATTCTACACCATGGAATATTACACAGCCATAAAAAAAACGATGAGTTTGTGTCCTTTTTAGGGACTTGGATGAATCTGGAAACCATCATTCTCAGCAAACTGACCCAAGAACAGAAAGCCAAGCACCGTATGTTCTCATTTATAGGTGGGTGTTGAACAACGAGAACACGTGGACTCAGGGAGAGGAGCATCACACACAAGGGACAGTTCGGGGGGTAAGGGAGAGAGACAACCAGGGGTAGGGAGAGAGGGGAGGGTGGGGAGGGATAACATGGGGAGAAATGCCAGATATAGTATGCACCTAAAGTAAAATAAATAAATTTAAAAAAAGAACTTAAAATTCACAAATTTAAACCATAAATTAATGAATATACAAATTGATACACACATAACACAGAACAAATTCAAAGAGGAAGAACACACAATGATCTTTTTATAGGGTTACAACCAACCCATGTAAAGATAAAAATGTTTCACCCAGAAATAATAGTAGGGAAACATAATACCTACTTAGAAGGACAGTGAGTCACTAAATAGCACGAAACAAGGAGTCAGTAGAGGCTGAGAAGGTTACCCAATGTAAATAAGGGTAATGCTCTGAAATTTTAAGGAGTGGAAAATTAAGCTAAATGTTATAAGCCTTTCATAGAAAGTCCTCTAGAATGAACCTCTAGCAGATGCTTCAACTGAGTCATTCAAAACTAGACAAGAGCCTGTCTTTGCCAAATGCCATAGGGAATTATTCAGTACTAGTGGGATGTACTAAATGAACTATCTTTTTTCTTTTATCCATCTTTTGCATATCTAATTGCCATGATT
Source organism: Alouatta palliata (assembly GCA_004027835.1). Taxonomy (NCBI): domain Eukaryota; kingdom Metazoa; phylum Chordata; class Mammalia; order Primates; family Atelidae; genus Alouatta; species Alouatta palliata. The sequence goes on along the minus strand of PVKV010000875.1, from coordinate 27,469 downwards.
TCACACACATTAAGAAATGAGAAGATAAAAATGCTTTGGAGGTTACTATGTTACTATTATTATTATATCAACTCCTATTTTTATTTTTTTCAATACAGGAGGAAGATGATGGGATAAAATAAGAGGTGAGTTCTGCTCTTGAATAGTCCACTCAAAATATTAAATTCAAAGAAAATTTATATTAAAAGATAGAATATACATCTGTAAAATTTATAGTGAAAATCATATTTAGTCACTCAACAATGTCTTAGCATGACCTATAACACAATTCTTTTAAAGTATGAATCAATAAATGCTAAATGCATGAATAAGTAAATCTCTCTCCTCTGAAAACTGTCCCTTCTAGCTCCAATTTTTTTAGCTTATGGCCCCGAGATGTAGGTTAATTGTATTCACTAATTACTTAAATCCAATTCTGTCTACCCGGACTCAAAGTCTGGGCTTGCTACTTACTATGTGTCCTTGAGCAAGCTGTTTAGTCTCACCACGTCTCAGTTTTTACATTTGAAAAATGAGGGGAGATTACAATAGTATCTGCCTCCTAGGCCTTTTCTAAGTACTCATGAGTTAATACTAGCAAAGCACAAAATCTAGTTAGCCTCAGTAATGGTGAAAAATCTTTCTTAGTAATGGCCACCATTGTGCATGGTAACCAATCAGATAGAAGGCATCAGGATGTTATTCTAGAAAATGTTAGAAAGGCCAGGTGAAACTACATAGATTCTAGAACATGACTCATTTACTAATATACTCTAAAAACAAGTCAGTTGATTTATAAGATTTACTATGGAAATAAATGGTATTCTCAGCCAAGTTAGAAGTCTGGCTCTTCCTTTACAAACTATTTCAGTCCACTAATACTTACTAGCTTTAGGCTTTGTGCTATATGTCAGGTTCTTGACCTCAACAAGGCAGTCGAGTTATTAATAAGATGATAAAAATACTATGCTTTTCTGGATTTCCTATTTACAATACCAGCTCCATCAGCTGTCCATGAATGTAAACTCAAGTCTGTGGTTTTGAGGATAATTACTTCTGGGTCGAATAGCTTAAAACTATTATAAATGTAAGTTATAATCCTATTGATCCGACCCAGCTCCAGCATGATAACTTACTCAAGGCCACAGAGCTTAAACTTTAGGCTTATTTCCTCATATGTGAAATGCGAAAAAGTTACATAAATCATATCATTTTATGGGATTATACTGAGGACTAAAAATCAAGTACACTGGTGAGAGAGTATCTGGGTTGAAATGCTTACCCTGATACCTATTAGATGTATGTACTGTTGAACCTTACTTAGCCTCACTATGCATTAATAAGTACATAGAAAATGGATAGCTTTTGGTATTTTAATAGCATTATTGGAATATAATTTCCAGCTTCTCCACGTGTATCCTAATACATAACTTTTTTTCAATTCCTTCCAACTATCAGTGCCCTTTCTAATTACTATTCCCTTTAAAGGCTTATTATAAGTTCATATTCCGTTAATGTTTTCTGTGGCTCCTTGGGGACAATTCATACCCCAACAGTTGCTTCGATCCAGAAATCATGCTCCTTGGTATTCATCAAAAGGAGTCAAAATTTAAGTCTACTTTAAAACCTGAACGTGGATATTTATAGCATCTTTATTAATAATTGCCAAAACCTAGAGGCAACCAAGATGTTCTAGAGGTGAATTTATAAAGAGTTGTAGATCCATACAATGAAATATTATTCAGTACTAAAAAGAATTGAGTTATCAAGCCACAAAAGACATGAATGAGCCTTAAATACATATTACTAAGTGAAATAAGCCAATCTGAAAAGGCTACAAACTATGATTCCAATTATATGAGGTAATGGAAAATGATTAAAAAGATTATTGGTTACCTAGGATTTAGGGGAAGGTAGGAATAAATAGTGCATCACAGAGGATTTTTAGGGCAGTGAAATTATTCCATATGATACTCTAATGGTGGATATATGCCACTATACCTTTGCAAAACTCATCAAACATACAACACAAAGTGTGAACCCAAATGCAAACTAGGGACTTTGGTTGAGAATGAAATGTCAATGTTGGTTCATCAGTTGTAAGAAATGTATCACACTGGTGCAGGATGCTCATGTCGGGAGAGGTTGTGCTTCGGTGTTGGGGAAGGATACATGGGAACTCTGTACTTTCTGCTGAATTTTGCTGTGAACCTAAAACTGCTATAAAAATTAAGTATTAATATTTTTAACAATTAAATAAAATTAAAATACACACACTGCGTGAGCTAAACAAAATCTATCACCAGGATGCATCTGAGCTTCTGGCCATTAGATTGTACAATTGGTTTAAAGAACATGACAGTGCTCATGCTCCAAGACTGGGGACAGAATTAGCAGTATGTGTTAAATTTACTCAATCATAAATGGGTTAACATTACTTATTTTTGGGAAAGGAATTTATAAGTATTAACAACCCACTGATCTCCATATCCTTAATAAAAATGATTTTTTTTAAGAAAGTGGAATTCAGGCTTCCATTACTTTATACACAGGTAACTGAAAAATTTGTATAGTCAAAATACTGAAGAAGACAGGGAAACAACATTCTTCTCACACAAATACATCATGCAAGCATATATTTAGATAAAAATAATATATAACTCCTCTAATGAGATCATCGAAATATTTAAATAAAAATTAAGATATAAGTTTCAAAAGAGAATAAACTTTCTTTTATTTCGTAATTCATCTCTAGAATCTAAGACAATATCTGACACCCAAAAAGTACATAAATATTTGGTTAATAAATAAATGAATCACATATTCCATTTACAAAAAAAAAATTATTCTGCCTATGTTGTGAATCAGAAAGAGGCTAGCATGGAAATAAAAAGGACTTATTAGGAGCCTATTGCAACTGTCTCGCTAGGAAATAATGAGCACATAGAAGAAAGCAATAGCAGTGGAAATGAGTGAACACAGCCAGGAAAAGTATAAACAACAACACGCTTTAAGCAGTGAAGATAAGCTTCTGAGAACAGGAAATCCTGAGGGCAAAGAAGAAAAGAAGAGTTTAAGAAAGTTAGCAAGAAGGAAAATTTGATGATGAAGGAAGGAAGGAATAAGACAACAGTGAAACAGAAGCTCAGAGAAGACAGATTTAATAGACGGAAAGAATAACATCGAGTGTTGCAAAGAAGCCAAGTACTATGAACAGGGCTGGGATTAGGGATGGGCTCAGTTAAGCATTCATCTTGGGCAAAAAATTTTAAAGGAACATCAAAAAATTCACTAACAAGACAAATATTAAATACATTATTTTAAAAATTATAATTAGTGCAAAAGAATCCATGGTGAACAAAATATTAAAATTCCAACTAACGACAGGTTGTGTTATGCCCACGTGTCATTGTATAATACAACTGCTGGTAGTTCTTGGACCTGCACAGCCTTTGCTTTCCCACTGGGTATGTTTACGGGGTTGACAATGATATGCCAATAGATTGGGCAACCCAGGGCTTTATCTGTGCTTTTTGATCATAGTGCTTTTATCAGCTTTTCTGAAAATATGGCAGGATTTTTTTAATGGATGCATGTAGGGGCATGCCTTTTCCTTTTACCACAGTTTCTGATAAGGGTTGGCACAGGACTGACTGAGACTTGGAAAGCTTCCTTTTGGTTTAGCCATTAGAAAGCCATTAGAGACTTAGTGGGAGTAGTTTCAATGTGGTAGTGAAAGGAAAAACCAGACTGCAGTTAAATAAAGAGAGAATAGGTTGAAGGCAAAGGAACAGAAAGGGAGATGTTTAAGAATACAGGATAGATAATATATGAGGAATAGAACTGCACAACTGCTCCTTTATTCAAACTGATCTCCTGAAATCTGTCTAAAGACAAGCAAAAGTATAGTTGAAAAAAATTGGTCATGCCAATGGTGCCGCTTTCTCATTGTGGCTTTAGGTTTTTGCTATAAGCAATATCATTGTGGCTTAAGTTAGAACATCTCTGAAATGTTTCTGGCACCATGTATGTTGACATACCTCTCTCTCAAACATAACACATCCCAAGAATCATCTCTATAAAAATGGTTCTCTAGAAACTTGGATGATCGCTAACTTTAACAAAAGTAATTTTGCAATAATATTTAGATTTAGTTCGAACCATGTAGTAGATCTCCACTGTTGACCTTTTAAATTCACAGATATCTTAGGCAGAAATTACAAAATGGTTTAAAAATATTTCAGGTACAGAATAATCCTTGAAAATTATGTCTTTACCATAGGAATTTTCCCTTATGAATATGCAAATACATACATTCACGATGATCAACTAAAAACTGTCTCTAATATCAATGAAAGATGAAGTAGTACTATGTAAATAAAAGTGGGATGGTTTCTAATTAAAACAGAATTAAATAATTCAGTTTAAAAAAACATGTTTTTAATTATTTTCTAGTACTAATCTCAAAAGGCTAACATCTAATGAATTAGGTTACATTATAGTTTTGCCAAGCCAAAGGATCCTCCTAAGACTTATCTTTTAACTCATGGTTAAGTGAGAAAAATAGAGAAGAAGGTTTCTACTCTGGGAAGTGGAACTAGAAGAGTACCTACCATGGACAAGTCTTACCAAGATGGAGTTAATCCAATACATGTTCCGTCGGGGGATGAGAAAACATGTAAGAATTTACCAAATGACACTCCTCAAATATTGAAAGGCAGTGCTTCTCAGTGCATGCCAAAACTACCTCCATGAATCAACTCCAGATTTTTTTAAAAGTCAGATCCCTGGTCTACCAGAAAGAGAATCTGAATAGGTGGGCTCCAGACTCTGCATTTTTGACAAACTTCCCTAAGTAATTCTCAATGTTGTCACATTTAAAGAAGCACTAAAAATGATATAATACATAATCCATTTATAGTATACATTCTACCATTCAGATGTGACAGATTTAATAGTGAAATTTAGTGCAAAATAGATCTACTATTCCATCAAAAATATCATATAGATGCTGTGGTAATCATTTAAAACATAGTATATTTGATGGTTGTGTATGGCAAATAAAATATAATCAATAAATATATGTTGAACGTTTACTATATGCAATAAATCAATCTAATATAAAAACTACTCTCTATCCCTAGGGAGCTTTTAATATATGCATTAAACATGACTTTTCTAAATCCCTTTCTATTTGAAGTATTACTTCAAAAGTTAAATATTTTCCAATCTCTTATTTCCCTATTTCTAAAATAGCAATATTCTCCTAAAAAAGCAAAATACATATAAATATGAACATGAGATTACCATATTATTCTAGCAATATTTGTTTACTAAAGCATTCAAAAGTGCTTATAGAGTTTTTAGAAATTATCTCAAATTACCCAATTATTTAACTTGCAGTCTATTTCAAAATATAAAAGCACATAAGTTTAGCCAGCATATAGCGTATCTAAAGATATAAGCTCATCTATAACCAAACTGAGAAATTCAACCTTGCCCTGAAGCTATGAAGGTGAATTTCTAAAAGGATAATTCTTAATTAATAGCTCTTAATTAAAACTCTATATGGTATGTTTTTTATTTGAGCAAGGCTTTCATATTTTAGTTTATTATGTAATAGATTATTTCCTCAGAATTTCCATTAGTGTCACAAGGGATATAGCCAGTCTTAGAGAAGAACATGGAGAAGGAAATCATCATAGGAAAACAGTAATCTCCTAGTAGGAATCCCATTGTTTGAAGGAAATTGCTTCCAACACTAACAAAAACTTATGAACAAACACATACATATTTCCTCAAAGACCTGATGAAATGATTGCATTTTTAAGAAATGACCATCCATACTAACAGCAGCCAAACCTTTAATCAATTAAAGATCAAGAAACAAATATTTTCCACATTCTCATTTTACCATAAATCCTAAAAACCTCCTGTATAGTTTAAGTTATACTCCTATCTAGGCGCTTCTAGTCCCTTTAATATTTTCTAATTTGTTGGATCGTTTCAGTAATAATAGTGACCATTTGTTAAATACCAAGTAGGCTGGGTGTTAGGAGCTTGACAGAAATTGCCACAAATCCTCAAATGTTATCATCAGAGTCTCATGAAATATTCAGTATCATTCCTGTTTCATATATTAGGAAATAGGCTCAGAAAGGTGAATTAACTTAATCACAAGCAGACAAGTTTTTAGGAGGCAAAACTAAATATGATGCCCATTCAATTTCCTCAGTCCGCTTAAAATCAGAAGATAATGATGCAGTCTCTCTCTATCTCTCCCTGACTACAATATGGGATTTATTTTTTTATTTTTGTTACCATGAAACAAAGCATTAAATACACGTATGTCTGTTTTTGAAAGACTTTTCAACAAGGCAGTGACTTTACACACAATACAACCATGAATTAATGACATAAAAAAGATGATATCTGCTAGCCATGTAAAGCAGTCAAATTTGTCTTTAGAGAGTCACAGATGATCCCGACCAAGGATTCTGCTACTTAATTTACTGAATTTGTGATTTTAAAAGCAAGATAATTATGTGGTTTTTAAATTTAAAGCCAAAGAAACAAGTTTAGCTAAATTTTGTTTCATATGTGCTTGTGCCAATTGATTCTAGTAACAATTTTTAAATATTTCCATGCTACCTTATTAATCACTATTTAAGCAATAGGAGGGTTAAACTACGATTTTTTAAAAAAAAATTCAAGTTCATTGGAAAGAAGGAAAGTGAAATAATACAGTCAGTATTAGTGATATTCCTCTCAGGAAATGATAAGGATTCCTTAAACCAACCCATACCTTCTTGTCCCAAAGAGAAAAAGCACAAACATGAGTTAGGATTACAGCATTTCCAGGAACATGGAGGATTTGGAATTTTTTGCCTTTCTAGAGGATGAGATTGGATTGAGTGATGGAGGAGATACTGTTACAGGTAAATAAGAAAAATGGGAGAGGACCCTAAATAACTAAAGGAGGAGAAAAGTGTGAGAAAGTGGTCCACCATAGGCCTCTTGTGCTCCCATCACCTTGCTGAGCTCTTGGTCTTGGCTGTTATTTCAATCACGCCATTTTTCAGGATCGTTAATGAAACTGGAGCTCTGGAAAGTGAGGTAACACCTGACTGAATGTACTAGGTAGTCTTGAGATGCGTCTTGTCTAATCAGTCTTGCTTACTGATGGCTGTAAAAGCAGTGGATCTCCTGAGTTCAGGTTTCTTTTCCAGAGGAATATCCATTGCCCTTGCAGACTCCAGCTGGTGCTCCACATGACCTTGTGGTATTCTGGGCTGGGAGAAGCAGCACAACTATTCTGGTTCCTCCTTTTCCTGTGAGTAAAGTTAGGATTCTTTTGCTTTTTCTCAACATCCACGGAACTCTGGTAGATTCATTCATTAGCTTACATAGTTGTTTCAGTGAGAGTTCTGCTGCGTTGAGCTCTCCTAAATATCATCAAAGTTATTTTATTCAGACACAAAGGTTATTTTATTAAGAGGAGAGAAATGCCAACAACGAGCTGAATCTTCCTTTGAGGACAGTTGCCATTGGAAATTAGAGAATTCAGCATTTTGTCCACTGTGCTCTGGCCTCACTGCCTTCACCTCACTGGCAATAGAGCTGAATTTTCAGTAGGGTAGCCTATTCACTAACATAAATCTTAAACATTCTCTTTCATTTGCTTATTTGATGAAAGGAAATATCTAGCAGAATAATGCTAAGTGTAGAAATACTCACTGTCATATTCCAAATGCTTTCATTAAAAATTAGTGTATTTTTATCACCTCTTAAAAATCCTTCAGCAGAATATTTCACATAGCTCTTCTTATTAAATACACTATGCTTTATTATGAGTCAGATTTAAAGTTACAGCCTATTTCACATAAATATTTAATTCATAATTATTACCATAACATGTTAATATAGGACGCTCATATTATTTTATTATTAAAAATACTACCAAGAAATTGAAGGAAAACTTTACTCAAAAATGGTATATTATCTCTATCTGTATGGTTCAGTATTTAATAATCATTTAAATTCAACAACAGTCTGCTTAAGTTGAAAATATTGAAATTAGTCATGTAAAAAATCGTTTTAAAGTCAAGCACCGGAAACACACATTTTGTGCACTTCATTTCATTTTATAGTCTCTAAGAACTATTACAATTTTTAATAAACTTGTATCTGGGATTTGAAGCCAAATACTTACATTTGAAAGGCTAGAATTTATTAACCAAAGGATACTCAAACTGGTACTAAAATGTATTCCCTAGTGGTGTTTTTAATGGATTGTAAAAATTGTATTTTATTAATCTAGTCACAAGGAACAACAGCTGTCCCATCTGCATTTCCAATACACACTTTTGTAACGATAATATTTTTTTGCATTTACACGTTGCTGATAAATAAACATCTCATGGCTGCGTTCCCAAATCTTAGTTCTATTGCTTTCCTTGCAAAATATTCCATTTTGTCTCAATCTTTAAAATATATGGTGTTATATAAATTTATATTAACAGTTGTCTAAATTATAACAAAGTACATTTCCATCAATATTTTTGTTTTTATATTCATGTCTATCTCTATCTCTCTATATAGCTATCATATAATGTACATATGACTGATTTATCCTGTATTACCTATCATTATGCAAAATAAATTAGTTATCACTTTTGTTGCTAAGAAATGTTTAATTAATGGTCATGTCAGTCTTTTTCTCTTAAAAATTCATGAATATATTGAAATCTACTTTTTTAAAAAGATAATAAACCAATACTATGGCTTTAAAAAATAAATTACATTTTAAAATTTACTTTAATGAAAATTTACATCAGAATAGATCCTTTTGAATCCTTTGTTTAAAGTAAAATAAAATCTGGATTGTCTTTCATAAAGCAAATTATTTCTTGATCTTTTTAATAAGATTATTGCCAAATTTAGTTAGCTTTACTGACAAAATTTATTAACATACTATTCTGTTGTCTAAATGTAATATTGCTTTTAACATCTCAAATTCAGGAGGATACTGTGCTTCTTTCTCATTTTATCTCCTAACTCTGTTTAGGTTTAAAATTAAAAGTGAAAAATAATCAAAAGATTTAATGAACAGTCATGATATATACTAACAACACTTGCATGCTAATATTAGGGAATAGACTTGAGTTATAGCTTGTAAAATGTTTGTTAGTCACTTAACCTTCTTGGTTGCTAAGTTCTTCATTTACAAAATACAGAAAACATAAGAACTCATGAACTTGTAGCACATAGTTGTATACTTCTTTTGAAATAAGAAAATCGACAACTTTTAAAATCACAACTGTAATAAACTTACGGCTTGAAGAAAAAGAAAACCTGCATAGGGCCATTTACAAAGAGATATTTTTTTACCGCTATATTTTTCATATAAAAGTATAAAGAGATAGGATATTTTTCAAAAGAAAGTTGACGCATGTCACAGCCGATTAATGTTATCTAGTGACACTTGTATGAGAGAAGTGGTACAAATGTTAATTTCTCAACCTGAATATTTTTAAAATATGAGTTTTAACATTTTAATAAAATTATTTTTAATAAGTTACAGGGTATCCCCTGGCAAGATGACCAAATAGGAATCTTGTGGGTGATTTCTACATTTCCAATTGAGGTACCTTGTTCATCTCATTGGGACTGGTTGGACAGTGGGTGCAACCCAAGGAGGACAAGCCAAAGCAGGGTGGGGCGCTGACTCACCAGGGAAGTGCAAGGGGCAGGGGAACTCCCTCTAGTAGCCAAGGGAAGCCATTAGGGGCTGTTTCCTGCACTCTGGCCAAGAAACTGCACTTTTCCCATGGTCTTCACCACCCTTAGACCAGGATATTCCCTCCAGTACCTACACAACCACCAGGGCCCTTGGTTTCCAGCACAAAACTGGGCAACCATTTGGGCAGAAACAAAGCTAGCCATAGCAGTTGTTTTTTCATACCCCAGTGGGGCCTGGAACGCCAGCAAGACAGAACTGTTCACTCTCCTGGAAAGGGGACTGAAGCAAGGGAGCCAAGTGGTCTGGCTCCGCGGGTACCCCCTGCCATGGAGACCAGCAAGCTAAGATCCACTGACTTGAAATTCTTGCAGCCAGCACAGCAGTCTGAACTTGACCTGCATCTAACGAGCTTAGTAGGGGGAGGCACGCCCGCCATTGCTGAGGTTCGAGTAGGCAGTTTCAATCCTACAGCGTAAGCAAAGCTGCCAGGAAATCCGAACTGGGCAGAGTCGAACACAACTCAGCAGCTGCAGGCTCTGTGTCATTAGATGTCCTTGCTGGGCAGAGCATCTCTGAAAAAAGGCAGCAGCCCATCACAGACTTATAAATAAAGCCCCCACCTTCCTGGGACAGAACACCTGGGAAAAGGGGTGGTAGTGGGTACGACTTCACCAGACCTAAATGTCCCTGCCTGGCAGCTCTGAAGAGAGCAGCAGATTTTCCAATACAGCATTCAAATTCTGATAAGGGATAGACTGCCTCTTCAAGTGGATCCCTGATCCCCATGTATCCTGACTGGGAAATACCTCCCAGTAGGGACTGAAAGACACCTCATACAGGAGAGCTTTGGCTGGCATCTGGCCAGGCACCCCTCTAGGATGAAGCTGCCAGAGGAAAGAAGAGGGAGCAATCTTTGCTGTTCTGCAGTCTCCACTGGTGATTCCCAGGCAAGCAGGGTCTGAAGTGGACCTCCAGCAAAGTCCAGCAGACCTGTAGGAGAGGGGCCCATTAGAAGGAAAACTAACAAACAGAAAGAAATAGCTTCAACATCAACAGAAAAGGCATTCACCCAGAGACCCCATCCAAAGGTCACCGACCTCAAAGACCAAAGGAAGATAAACCCACAAAGACGGGAAGAAACCAACTCAAAAAGCCTGAAAACTCCAAAAACCGGAACGCCTCTTCTTCCTTGCTCCTCGCCAGCAAGGGAACAAAACTGGATGGAGAATGAATTTGATGAATTGACAGAAGCAGGCTTCAGAAGGTGGGTAATAACAAATTTCTCCAAGATAAAGGAACGTGTTCTAGCCCAATGCAAGGAAACTAAGAACCTTAAAAAAAATGGTTAGATGAAATGCTAACTAGAATAACTAGTTTAGAGAAGAACATAAACAACCTGAATGGAGCTGAAAAGCACAGCATGAGAACTTTGTAAAGCATACACAAGTTTCAATAGCCAAATCGATCAAACAGAAGAAAGGATATCAGAGATTGAAGATCAACTTAATCAAATAAAGTCAGAAGACAAGATTAGAAAAAAAGAGCGAAAATAAATGAACAAAGCCTCCAAGAAATATAAGATTTTGTGAAGAGACCAAATCTACCTTTGATCAGTGTACCTGAAACTGAAGGGGAGAATAAAACCATGTTGGAAAACACTCCTCAGGATATTATCTAGGAGAACTTCCCCAACCTAGAAAGGCAGGCCAACATTTAAATTCAGGAAATACAGAGAACACCACAAAGATACTCCTCAAAAAGAGTAACCCCAAGACACATAATTATCAGATTCACCAAGGTTGAAATTAAGGAAAAAATGTTAAGGGCAGCCAGAGAGAGAGGTCAGGTTACCCACAAAGAGAGGCCCATCAGACTAACAGTGGATCTCTCAGCAGAAACCCTACAATCCAGAAGAGAGTGGGGGCCAATATTCAACATTCTTAAAGATAATAATTTTCAACCCAGAATTTCATAACCAGCCAAACTAAGCTTCATAAGCAAAGGAGAAATTAAATCTGGACAGGAAATGCTGAGAGATTTTGTCACCATCAGGACTGCCCTACAAGAGCTCCTGAAGGAAGCACTAAACATGGAAAGGAAAAACCAGTATCAGCCACTGCAAAAACATACCAAATTGTAAAGACCATTAAGGCTAGGAAGAAAGTACATCAACTAACGGGCATAATAACCAGCTAACATCATAAGGGCAGGATCAAATTCACATATAACAATATTAACCTTAAATGTAAATGAGGTAAATGGCCCAATTAAAAGACAGAGACTGGCAAATTGGATAAAGAGTGTGCTGTATTGAGGAGATTCATCTCACATACAAAGACACACATAGGCTCAAAATAAAGGGATAGAGGAAGATTTACCAAGCAAATGGAAAGAAAAAAAGAGCAGGGGTTGCAATCCAAGTCTCTGATAAAACATACTTTAAACCCTAAAAGATAAAAAGAGACAAAGAAACGCATTACATAATGGTAAAGGGATCAATGCAATAAGAAGAGCTAACTATCCTAAATATATATGCAACCAATACAGGAGCACCCAGATTCATAAAGCAAGATCTTAAAGACCTACAAACAGACTTAGACTCCCACACAATAATACTGGGAGACTTTAACACCCCACTGTCAATATTAGACAGATCAACAAAACAGAAAATTAACAAGGATATCCAGGAAGAACCAAGCTCTGGACAAGCAGACGTAATAGACATCTACAGAACCCTCTACCTCAAATCAACAGAATATACATTCTTCTCAGAACCCCATCACACCTATTTTAAAATTGACCACGTAATTAGAAGTAAACACACCTCAGCAAATGCAAAAGAACGGAAATCATAACAGTCTCTCAGACCACAGTGCAATCAAATTAGAACTCAGGATTAAGAATCTCACTCAAAATTGCACAACTACATGGAAACTGAACAACCTGCACCTAAATAACTACTGGATTAACAAAATGAAGGCAGAAATAAAGATGTTCTTTGAAACCAATGAGAATGAAGACGCAACATACCACAATGTTTGGGATACATTTAAAGCAGTGACTAGAGGGAAATTTATAGCACTAACTGCCCAACAGAGAAAGTAGCAAAGATCTGAAATTGACACCCTAATGTCACAATTAAAAGAACTAGAGAAGCAAGAACAAACAAATTCAAAAGCCAGCAGAAAACAAGAAATAACTAAGAAAAGAGCAGAACTGAAGGAAATAGAGACACAAAAAGCCTTGAAAACATCAATGAATTCAGGAGGTGGTTTTTTAAAAAGGTAAACAAAATAGATAGATCGCTAGCTTCTAACAAAGAAGAAAAGAGAAAAGAATCAAACGGATGCCATAAAAAATGATAAATGCAATATCACCACTGATCCCACAGAAATATAAACTACCATCAGAAAATACTATTAACACCTCTATGCAAATAAAACAGAAAATCTAGAAGAAAAGGATAAATTCCTGGGTACTTACACCCTCCCAAGACTAAACCAGGAAGAAGTTAAATCCCTGAATAGACCAATAACAAGGTCTGAAATTGAGGCAGCCTACAAAAAAAAAAAAAAAAAAAAAAAAAAAAAAAAAAAAAAAAAAAAAAAAAAAAAAAAAAAAAAAAAAAAAAAAAAAAAAAAAAAAAAAAAAAGTCCAAGCCCAGATGGTTTCACAGTCAAATTCTACTAGAAGTACAAAGAAGAGCTGGTACCATTCCTTCTGAAACTATTCCAAACAATACAAAAAGAGGGAATCCTCCCTAACTCATTTTATGAGGCCAACATCATCCTGATACCAAAATCTGGCAGAGGCACAACTGAAAAAGAAAATTTCAGGCAAATATTCCTGACGAACATCGATGCGAAACATCCTGAATAAAAGACTTGCAAACCGAATCCAAGAGCACATCCAGAAGCTTATCCATCACGATCAAGTCAGCTTCATCCCTGGGATGAAAGTCTGATTCAACATATGCAAATCAATAAACGTAATTCATCACATAAACAGAACCAATGACAAAAAACACATGATTATCTCAATAGATGCAGAGAAGGCCTTTGACAAAATTGAACAACGCTTCATGCTAAAAACTCTCAATAAACTAGGTACTGATGGAACATATCTCAAAATAATAAGAGCTATTTATGACAAAGCCACAGCCAATATCATACTAATGGGCAAAAACTGGAAGCATTCCCTTTGCGAATTGGCACAAGACAAGATGCCCTCTCTCACCACTCCTATTCAACATAGTATTGGAAGTTCTGGCCAGGGCAATCAGCAAGAGAAAGAAATAAAGGGTATTCAAATAGGTAAAGAGGAAGTCAAATTGTCTCTATTTGCAGATGATATGATTGTATATTTAGAAGACCCCACTGTCTCAGCCCAAAATCTCCTTAAGATGATAAGCAACTTCAGCAAAGTCTCAGGATATAAAATCAATGTGTAAAAATCACAAGCATTCCTATAAACCAATAACAGACAGAGAGCCAAATCATGAGCAAACTCCCATTCACAATTGCTACAAAGAGAATTAAATACCTAGTAATACAACTTACAAGGGACATGAAAGACCTTTTCAAGGAGAACTACAAACCACTTCTCAAGGAAGTAAGAGAGGACACAAACAAATGGAAAAACATTCCATGCTTATGGTTAGAAAGAATTAATATCATGAAAATGGCCATACTGACCAAAGTAATCTCTGGATTCAATGCTATCTCCATTAAGCAACCATTGACTTTCTTCACAGAACTGGAAGAAAAACTTCAAATTTCATATGAAACCAAAAAAGAGCCTGCAGAGCCAAGACAATTCTATGAAAAAACAAAACAAAAACAACAACAACAACAACAACAAAAAACAATGAAGTGGGTGACCATGCTATCTGACTTCAAACTAAACTACAAGGCTACAGAAATTAAAACAGCATGGTACTATCAAAACAGAGATATAGACCAAGGGAAAGGAACAGAGGCCTCAGAAATAATATCACACACCTATAACTATCTGACCTCTGACAAACATGACAAACACAAGCAATGGGGAAAGGATTCCCTATTTAATAAAGGGTTTTGGGGAAACTGGCTATCCATGTACAGAAAGCTGAAACTGGATTCTTCCTTACACCTTATACAAAAATTAACTCAGTATGGATTAAAGATTTAAATTTAACACCTAATACCATAAAAACTGTAGAAGAAAACCTAGGCTATACCATTCGGGACATAGGTATGGGCAAAGAATTCATAACCACAACACCAAAAGCAATGGCAACAAAAGCCAGAATAGACAAATGAGATCTAATTCAATTAAAGAGCTTCTGCACAACAAAAGAAACTATTATCAGAGTGAACAAGCAACCTACAGATGGGAGAAAATTTTTGCAATCTATCCATCTGACAAAGGGCTAATATCCAGAATCTACAAAGGACTTAAAAAAATTTACAGGAAGAAAACAACCCACCAAAAAGTGGGCAAAGTATATAAATGGACACTTCCCAAAAGAAAACATTTATGCAGCCAACAAACATATGAATAAAAGCTCACTATCACTGGTCATTAGAGAAATGCAAATTAAAACTACATTGAGATGCCATCTCTTGCCTATTAAAAAGGCGATCATTAAAAAGTCAGGAGACAACAGATGCTGGAGAGGATGTGAAGAAATAGGAATGCTTTTACACTGTTGATGGGAATGTAAATTGGTTCAACCATTCTGGAAGACAATGTGGCGATTCCTCAAGGATCTATAGCCATTTGACCCAGAAATCTCATTACTGGGTATATACCCAAAGAATTATAAATTGTTCTGTTATATAGACACATGTACATTTATGTTTATTGCAGCACTGACGGCAAAAGCAAAGACTTGAAACCAACTCAAATGCCCATCAATGATAGACTGGATAAAGAAAACAGGCACATATCCACCATGGAATACTATGCAGCCATAAAAAATGATGAGTGCATGTCCTTTGCAGGGACATGGATGAAACTGGAAAGCATCATTCTCAGCAAACTGACAAAAGAACAGAAAACCAAACACTACATGTTCTCACTCATAAGTGGGAGTTGAACAATGAGAACACATGGACACAGGCAAGGGAACATCACACACTGGGGAGTGTTGGGGGGTGGGGAATAGGGGAGGGATAGCATTAGAAGAAATACCTAATGTAGATGACAGGGTGATAGATGAAGCCAACCAGCATGCCACATGTATAGCTATGTAACAAATCTGCATGTTCTGCACATGTACCCCAGAACATAAAGTACAATTTAAAAAAATAAATTACAGGATGTTGGAGTAAATGAAGCATGGTGAATATAAACCACCTTTCTTAATGAGAAATCATCTTCATGTGCAGCAACAGTCTATAGAGTGAAAATATCAGATTTCTCAGGTGTAGGTGGTTACTTTTTCCAGTGCAGAATGGCTTCAATAACAATCAGAAGCAGGAACATATTTTTTTTTTTAAAGGAGAAGGAAAAAAAGACTGCATTTTCTTCCAATTATTTTCTCTCCTCTTCTTACTGCTCTCATTGGATCTGTTATAATCTTCTGATTAAAACTATTGCCAAAAAAATATTATTTGTTGCCTTCTACTAATATTTGTGCTAACTGAAGGATCCTCCAAGTACTGTGATTGGAAGAGAACTGCTATTCTGTAGGCTTTGGGAAGATATAGACCTGGATTTAGACAATAGATCTCATCCAAATTCTGAAATTCACCATCCTTGGAACCTTGGGTAAGTTCTTAACATCTCTGAACCTCAGTTTCCCTAACTTGCTAAGTAGAGAGAACAACGTCAGTCTCCCAGGGGAAAAACTGGACACTCAGTAAAAGTCAGGTTCTTTTCCTCTACTTTTTGGAAGATGGTTTCTTATCCTACTTCTGCTATTAATTGTTCTGTTACTATCATTTCACCTCTCTGACTCTCAGCTTCTGTGTCAATAAAATAATGAAGGTTGGTTCCATCTATGATTTCATTTAGAATTGAACAGATCAGGGTTGTAACCTCTTATTTTAGCTTTTGTAATAATCTCAAATACGTTACTTGTAGAATAGTCTTGAATCAGGGTCAATGATACAAATTGTTAAAATAAGTGTAAACACTTAAATAATATATAATCTCACATCCAGATAAAAAATGGGAAAGATAAACCCCAAAAGTAGAATGCTTCATTGCAAAAATTTTCAATGGCATATCTTATCATTAAAGCAGGAGACTTCTTTTTTTTGTTTTGTTTGTTTGTTTTGACACGGAGTCTCTTGCTCTTATGGCCCAGGCTGGAGTGCTCACTGCAACCTCCGCCTCCCATGTTCAAACAATTCTCCTGCCTCAGCCTCCCAAGTAGCTGGGATTATAGGTTCCTGCCATCATGTTTAGCTAATTTTTTTGTATTTTTAGTAGAGATGGGGTTTCACCATGTTGGTCAGGCTGGTCTTGAACTCCTGACCTCAGGTGATATACCCCCTCGTCCTCCCAAAGTGCTGGAATTACAGGTGTGAGCCACCGTGCCCAGACAAGGAGGAGATTTCTTGTAAAAGGTATTTTTAAAAGTGAATTGCAGGTGTATCAATGGAGTCAGTAGAAAAATAATGCTCTACAATTCCTAAATGCATAAGGAAATGCTCTTAAGCATCATTTCTTACTACATATTTAATACTCCAGAAGGAAGTCATGTGCATTTGAAACCATTTGGAAGAGGTAGTTGCTAATGACACATGAAATATAGATCCTTAAAATGTAATTACTACACTGAGACTACAGTCTAGAATTGTAATGAAAAAAATCTCAGGCACCTCTTACCATGGGTCTCAGAAAGCACACATTTGGCCTACTAAACTGAAGGATTAAGTGTTTGATCTTTTTCCAGTCTTCTTCTAATTGATTGGTTTTCTTACAAATGGAAGGTATTTTAAAATGTGTACATAGTTAGATGTGTACAAAAAGACCGGCGTGACGGTTTTCCCTCCTATTTTGCAGTCCACAGCATTATTTTCACACTTCAGCAGACAAACTGCAAGTCTCTGGTGCATCAAAACTAATATCAACCTTCCTGAATTAATTACCTCCTTCAATCTCAGCTTTATAATGAGTCTCTCTGGGAATTGACGCAATTAAAAAAAGAGAGAGAGAGTCACCAGCAAGACAGAGGTAGATGATGCTTTCAAATCTGTTCTCTTTCCTCCCTTTTCTTACCATGGAACTCTTCAGATTAGTATTCAGAAAGTAAAATCTCAGTTCTAAAGATGACCTCTGTTTTAAACAGTCTAGGTTTTCAGAAGATTGAGGAAGAAAAGTCATTTCCAACTCCCATATTACAAAAACAAATGTATTGCAGCTTTCTCTGTTTTTATACAAAACAAGGTCTTTGGGGGAAAAAAAAAAACAATTCTAAAATTTCACACTTATTTTCTTTACTTGTGTCTTAAGAATATTAATATGTCTCAAGTATGCATAGAACTACCAGTGTTTTTTCTTCAACATTCAGAAATGAAGCTGTCTTCTAGAGCTAGGATTTCAATAACATATTGATTCTATACCTTAATAATACATTATTAACACTATTTTTCATACTGAACTGTACATCAGAATCTTCTCTGGAGATTGTGTGTGTATAGAGATATATATATATGTATATATATCTATATGTAGATATAGGTATATACATATCTACACACACACACATATATATTTTTATACTATATATATGTGTATGTACATATATGTATATACACACATGCCAAACCTGTACACACAGAGATTATAATTATATGGAACTGGGACAGGGTCTTTTATTTTATAGTGAATCTTAGCCTGGAATATTTTTTATACAGCCCTAAGGTGGAAAATAATTATATTAATGCATTTCCCACTATTATAATGCAATGAAAAATATATGCATCTATATTTTAATTGCTGTATATTTATATTATATATACCTACCTACTTAGGTATATATCATATATACCTAAGTATAACAAAAACGGGGGTTTCTCTTTTACTGATATAGACTGTTTTAATTTAGAACACCAAAATCACATATTATCATATTTGGAACTCTGTATAAGGGCCTCATTATTTAAAGCATGTGAGACTAGCCCTCTTCGGTGTAAAAAAACAAAACAAGCAAACAAATACAATGAGTACTAGACGTGATAGTAGTCTGCCTTAGATACATGCATATCTGGTTAGTTGGCTGATCTGGCTCGTCAAACAGGTGTGCCTTTCTAACTTACCTGTTGATGGATACTCTTCCTAGAGCTGTGCCCTCCATCAGAGAAGATGATCTTTTCCAATAGAGGAGGACATTAGATTATGGATCCTTAGATTATGGATAATTTTAAATTATTAGAATCTTAAGCTAGAGGGGTTATTTTGAACTGATAGTAAAAGAAAGCGATAAAATGGAATACAGCTAACATCCCACTAAACATTAATATCTATGTTTATGAAACTATCCATATTTATAAAACCATATCTACAAATATATTTCTTTCATATTCCCTTACCAGATACATAATTTGCACACATTTTCCCTTGTTCAGTGGGCCTTTTTACTTTCATGATACTGTTCTTTATAGGACAAAATTTTACTTTTGATATTGTCCAATTTATCTACTATTTCTTTTGGTGGTTGTGCTTTTGGTATCATATTTAGGAAATCACTGTAGATCCCAAAGTCATGAGGAATTACTTTTATGTTTCCTTTAAATGTTCTGTAGTTCTGCACTGAAATGTAGGCTTGTCATCCATTCTGAGTTAATTTTTGTGTATGGTTTGAGGTAGAGATCAAACTTCATTCTTCTGCACATTGATACTTAATGGTCTCAGCACCGTTTTCTGAAAAGAATATTCTTTCCCTATTAAACATTATCATCATTTTTGTCAAAAATCAATTGATCATCTATGTGAGGATTTTATGATAAATTTTTATTGCTGTTTTACAGTGTTTACATTAACTAAGCTTTTACTAATACCAATTATTTCAGATAACAACCAGTTCCTTTGGCTACATTTTACTCTGTATTGTATTTGTTGATCAAGTAGGGAGAAATTATAAAAGTGGAAATGGAGATTAAATAAAATTTGGGAAAAGAAGTATTGTAATGAAAAGAATACCAAACTAGGGACCATGAGACCTGAATTTTAGACTGTTTTTGCGATTACCTATATGCATCACCCTGGGAAATTATTTAAAACTGGATCACATATCCAACTCTCATCTTATCCAACATTGTGACAATTTAATAGAACCAGAATTGGAATTTTTAAAGAAATATTTCTTTCATGAAAAATGTACCTTAGAATATATTAGAACTGTGTAATGATCAGTTATATGCATTGACTTAGATATGTCATAGGACAAATTATACTCTTCAGAAGATAACTATCACAGGTTCTTGAATAGCATCTGTTTAATTATAATGAGAAAAAAAACTGATTCTTAGCAGGGGCTACTGTCTGTGTGGTATTTGTACATTCTCCCTGTGTTTCTGTGGGTTTTCTCTGAGTACTATAATTTCTTCCCACATCTCAAAGATGTGCATGTTAATTGGCATGTCTAAGTTTCCCCATTATGAGTGAGTGGGGTCTGTGTGTGAGTGAGCCCTGTGACATGAATGGTGTCCTGTCTAGGTCTGGTTTCTGCCATGAACCCTGAGCTGCTGGAATAAACAACAGCCATCCATGACCCTGAACTATAATAACTGGGTTAATAATGATTTTGCTTGTTTTTATTAACCTTTCTTAAATGTATGCATAGCTCATGTTTATTTTGTTGTTTAATATTTGAAGTGTTTAGAGACTTTATTTAGAAGTTTGATAATGTTTCTGTGACCAGAAATATGCTTTAGGAACTTAAATCTTGTTTATATCAATTAGCGTATGCTTAAATTGGTTTATTTATACATCATTTCCATTAAAGTCACATTTTAAGAACCTATCAATGATGTTGAGAGGACTTGTTGTTCTGAGATATTAATTGGTCTGATATTATCCAATTAATATGTGGGGTATGAATTGATATTTTCCCCTTCCTTGGGAAGTTTTTAATCTATTTTCCATCACATGGTGTGTATCTGCATGTATGTATGTTTCTAACCTTGTCTTGTTTATCCTCCAGCATTGGTTGTTTTGGTATTATGAACAAATTTATTTCTATTAATTTATAATAATTCAAAACATATCAATACTAATTTAAAATATTACAAAAAATATGTTGCTTATAATAAGCATTCTTCCTTTCTTCACATAAACATTCTTCATCAATTACAATAAAAACGCCTTGTCATATTAATATACCATAGAAAACTCTCTGATTATAATCATTTTTTTAAAGTCTGTATTTGAAATTGCAGAAGACAGGAAGCTATAGGAATTATTTCTTTCTGTAGTTTGTTCATTCAAGGTCCCACTGTTGTAGTGACTTGATAGCACTGGAACACTTTATCATATCACCAAAAAAAAAAAAAAAAAAGTGAGAGAGAAAGGAAAGTAACAAAACAAAGTAACAACAAAGGTCCCTATATATTAGTGAGTGACAGACCCTCATCTTAAGGCTTCCATATATCCTAGCCTATTCCATTAGAATAAATATTGTTAGGATCACATAGCCCATGTCCTCCGACTTTCTGAACTGATGGATAAAGTGGACTCTTTTTCTCCAGAAAGTTTATAAGGTAAAATATTTAGCATTCAGTCCAGCATAGAGCATGCACAGACTGAAAAATTTTTCCTACCCTAAGAGACTAGAGATTGTACATCCCCTAGCATTTCAGAATGTTATTTTAGATATCACAGGGTGAACCAAAAGAAAAAGTAAAATTCTCAGAGCAGAGTGTAAAGACGTCTGGAAAGTTAAAAATAAATATTTTAGTGAGAGACTTGGTCCCTGTCTTTAGTTTCTACGCTGAGTACTGCACCTTAACGAGGTTATAAAATCTACATGATAATCTTGTGTAGCTAAAAATCCCACTAAGCTACTAAAAAATGTTCAGACCATATATTTATAGGTGATGATTTCTGAGAACATTAAGATCCTCTAATTATGTACTTCACTAAGTCTTTTAGAGGCATCTATGAGCTGAAATAAGATGACAATCCACTTATTATCATATGCCTGTGGTCAAAATAACACTATGTATCCTAAACTCTCATGATTCCCAGGAGACTAGTCAGCCCAAATGGCCCAGCATTTTCTTGCTCTTCAAAAACTTAAATATTTCTGCTCCTCACCTCACCAATCACATCTCTTCATATTATTCATATATTAAAGTCTTATTACCCTAGATAACTATCTCTACAAGAAAAAAAGAGAGATGTATCTCTTGAGACCCTATCTCTACAAGAAAAAAAAAAAGTCAACCAGGCATGGTAGCATGCACCTGTCATCCTAGCTACTCAGGAGGCTGAGGTAGAAGGATCACTCGAGCCCAGCAGGCCGAGGCTACAATAAGCCAAGATCAAACCACTGCACTCCAGCTTGGGCAAAGAAGTAAGATCCTGTCTCTAAAAATAATTAAATTAAAAGATTAAAAGCTTTAAAAAATTGTATCAATTCCCCAAATCCAAAAGTCCCACTGCCTCCCGGAAATCCTCTCTATTTATAGGGACTTATTTTTAATACCTTCTGTTTGAAACTTACTTTCTGCTACAATATTTTCTACCTCTGTCTGCTTTCCCAAAGGCAGTGTGAACTCTGAAAGCTGAGGCAGAATCTTACGTAGCATAGCACTATCTCCTAATCTTTTCCCTTATAAAAAGCATCCACATAAATGAATCATAAACTACACAATACTAAGCAAAGGGCATACATCATAATCACAGTTATACAGTATATAATGATGTTTTGGTAAATGATGGACCACATATACAACAGTGGTCTCATAAGATCATAATACCATATTTTACTGTACATTTTCAATGTTTACATACACAAATAATTACCATTGTGTTACAATTCCCTGTTTATTGAGTACAGTACAGTAACATGCTTATAGGCTGGTACCCTAGGAGCAATAGCCTACATCATATAGCCTAGCTGTGCAGCAGGCAATACCATCTAAGTCAGTACACTCTATGATGTTCCCATAATGACAAAATTGCCCTATGATGTATTTGTTAGAATGTATCCCCATCACTAAGTGATGTGTGAGCAGACATTAGATTTTAATGGACAATTTTTGTACCTGCTAATTGAGAACAGGTACAGAATGCCTCTCTTCAATGTATCCTCAGTGCTTGAAACTTTGTAAATACTCATTTATGTCATGTTAATGGATGGATCGATTAATAAATAAATCATGGTAAGAGAGAAAGAGAAAAAGTCAAAATAAAAAAGATTATTGTTATTGTAATATCTGATTCCAAGATACTATTGTCTACAGATTAAAACAACAAAAATGAAATGATTTGAACAAATGTTTACCCATAGAAGATATATGGATAACAAATAAGCACATAAAAAAGATCAACATCGTTAGTGAATAAAGAAATAAAAACTAAGAAACTATGATATACCACTACACACTAACTAGATTGACCAAAAGTAAAAAGACAGCCTATGCCACATGTCTTTGGGGATATGGAGGAAGTGAAACTCTCATATACTGCTCATGGGAATGAAAATGGTACAACTACCTTGGAAAACAGTTTGACAGTTTCTTAAAAAGTTATGATCCAGTCATTCTACTCCTATGTGTTTATTAAAGAGAAATAAACATACATGTCTATACAAAGACTTGTACACAGTTGTTAAAAGCATCTTTATTTGTAATTGCAAAAATCTGAAAACAATCCTAATGTCCGACACATGAATGAATAAACAAATGGTGATATAGCCTTCCAATGGAACACCACTCAACAATAAAAAAGAAATAATCTATTGAACTTGTTACAACATGAATGGATGCTGGGCAAAGGAAGTCAGACTAAAGAGTACATACTGAGTGATCCCATTTAGATAAAATTCTTATCTATAGTGACAGAAATAATGAATAGTAAAAGTTAGCAGATTAGTAGTCAATGGATTAGAAAGGTGAGTGAGAAAATGAAATTAAAACAGGTCATGAAGAAATTTTTGCAGATAATGAATACCTTATTACATTGTAATTCACAAATGTACACATCAAAACTTCTCAAATTGCACAATTTAAATATGTGTAGCTTACTGTATATCAATTTTACCTAAATAAAACTACTCACAAAGACAGGCTAATGAATTCTTGGAATGATATATCTGTATATATATTATTTGATGAAAATGATCAATAAAGAGATATCATTTCAGATTTTTAATTAGCTCACAACAGCCCTTCCCTTCTCTGGCATCTGCTCAACAATTTTCAGTGCTAGGTGTTAGGTTCTTATGAGATATAATTTAATATAAGATATTTATAAATATATTTTAGACAATTTTACATAATTTTGAAATATAAAATTATCAAATATTTTAAAATATCAAATATTAAATGTATTTATAATTGTGAATTATAAATACATATTATATGAATAATGTAAATATATACATAATCACTTATATTGTTGAAACTCTCCAATGTCCTTTCCCTGCACTTAAAATATAATCTAAATTCTTTACTATGGTTTTGAAATCTCCCCTTATGACTGTTTCTTTAACGTTATAACACTCTTAACAGTGGATCACAACGCTGCAGTCATACTGGCATTCTTTTGTTCCTCCAACATGCTAAGCTCCATTACCCAACAGGACCACTGCACTTGCTGAGCTTTTGTTAGAAACCCCCTCCCTGAGGTCATCATCTCAAATCTCAATTTCCTCAGGGAAACCATCACTCATAATGCAATCCAAATAGTCAATACTCCTAAGTCACTCTATATCATATAACCCTGTTGTATTTTCCTCATTGCTCTTCTTTTTAAATTTGTCCTATTTACTTATTTGTTTGTTGGTTGGTTTACTATTATCTAACTTCCATTACTGAAATGTGACTACAATGTGGCCCTGAACTTTGTGTTGTTAGCCTTTTTAACTACCAAGCTTACAACATGCCTAAAACACAGAAAGGTATTCAGTAAGTTTTTTTCCTCTCTAAATAAATAAAAAGTCAGGGACTACAGTATATTTTGTGTGGTAAGCAAGCCTGGTTGCTAATAGGTAGGTTGCTTTCTCATGGCTATGCCATGGAGAGCAGTACTGATTGCTCTCCATAAAAACTGATTTTAAATGGTTAGCTTTGGAAGCAGACTTACATCATAATTTTTGCCATTAAAATGGATTTACTCTAAGATTACAAAAGGTAGATGTCAACATATTTCAAATGTAACATAAAATTGAGCAAATTGAATTTTAGCTGATGTATTTTCAAAGCGGTGCTATTTTTAAAATTTGAAATATTTACTAATTTACTTGCAATATTTACTAATTTCTTTGCTAAAGAAAAAGTGGCAAAAAAATGTATAAACTATGGAATTTCCACTTTCAGCCATTTGGTATTAAATAACCCCGAGGCACTTCCTCAGTAGAACTAGATCTTGCACTAAATATAATTTTTTTTTCAGATCAATTCTTACAGAATAATTAAGAGAAATCTTCAAATAACTAAATAAACCAACAAGTAAGTAAACAAACACAGTAAGTAGTCTGGAAAGACGAGAGGGAGAAGTGAACCTGACACTTCCAGCAATATCTGTGCAAGAGAAAAAATTAAATCTAACCTTTCTAGAAACTACCTGGTACTGCAAAAGGGGAATAAGTTTCCCCAAGATCAGTAATTCCCCAAAAGTCTAAGCAGAAAAATATATACAATCTACTAAAAAAAAAAATCTTAAAATTAGGGTCCAAAATTTTCCACGGATTAAAATTAATCACATATGAACTCATATGTAATGCTTAGAAACACAACAAAAGCAAAACCTCATAAGCTGGCAGAAACAACAAAAAAATGATTTATATCAGCAATGGAATTCTATAGTAAAATTTATAGGTAGATACATAGAATTATGTTTATATAAATATAATGTCATAAATAAGAGCTAACAATATTTTGTTATCAAAAATTACCAGGAAGAATTGAATCAAATTAAAAATTAAACTGAGTAATAAAATAGAATTGGTCAAATTAGAAATGTATGGCTAAACACCACCTTAGATTTTTACTTATTTTTATTTTTTTAAGAAAGAGTTTTGCTCTTAGGCTGGAGCGCAATGGTGTGGTCTTGGCTTACTGCAACCTTTGCCTCCTGGGTTCAAGTGATTCTCCTGCCTCAGCCTCCAAGTAACTGGGACTACAGGTATGTATCATCATGTTCAGTTTATTTTTGTATTTTTGGTAGAGGCAGGGTTTCACCATGTTGGCCAGGCTGGTCTTGAACTCCTGACCTTGTGATCCTCCTGCCTCAGCCTCTCAAAGTGCTGGGATTACAGGCATGAGCCACTGTGCCAGGCCCACCACCTTAGATTTAACTGAATAAACAATAAAAATAAATGGATGATAAAGAAATTACTCATAATGTTCCAAAGGAAGTAAATGTGATGCAGAACTTACGGAGTACCAAATATTTGCAGGGTCAAATGTAAAGGTCTATTATTCATCTACATGAGGTCACAGCAGAAGAGATTTAAGAAAAGGCAGCATGTAAGTAACTATTCAGCTTTTAATTTCCAAAACTGAAGAAATTTATACACGTATGCGCACACACGCACACACACACACACACATATGTAAATATACACACATATATGAAGCACAGTAGATTCTAAATGAAATTTTAAAAATAAATAGGAGTCTATGGCAAAATAAGGAAACTAGAGAACCTCAAAAAAAAAAAAAGAATATTTACAAGCCATCAAAAAGAAAAGACAGATGTATTGTAGTTTGATAATTACTCTGCAGACTTCTTAATGGCGATTATGAAAGTCAGAAAACAGTGGAATATTATCTTTAAAATCCTGAGAGGAAATGTCTATCTAGAATCATAGAATCAGTAAAAATTCTTTCAAGAATGAGGGTAAAATTAAAACAGCATCAGATAAAATCTATGGGAGTTTACCACCAACATGTGATTATAAACAATGCTACTGGAGGTAAAAAATATGAAAAAATATTAACTAAATACTAGAAAAATATAGTTTTGGGTAGGATTAAACTCAACATTAATTATTTTTTCCCTGGAAAATAACATTATATATTACACAATACATTTATCAGTTTATATTTATTGGTATTTATTTTATGGGTATAGGAGAGCTTTAAGCTTAGGAAATGTATATTTAGTTCAAAGTTTTTACATACTTGAGCTTTTTTATTAAGAAAAATGTAAGTGAAACCTAGGGGCCATGATACATAGTATTTTTTTTTTATATATATATACTTTTTATTGCATTTTAGGTTTGGGGGTACATGTGAAGAACATGCAAGATTGTTACATAGGAACACACATGGCAGTGTGATTTGCTGCCTTCCTCCCCATCACCTATATCTGGTATTTCTCCCCATGCTATCCATCTCCAACTCCCCACACCCTGCTGTCCCTCCCCTTTTTCCCCCCAACAGAATCCAGTGTGAGATGCTCCCCTCCCTGTGTCCATGTGTTCTCATTGTTCAACACCCGTCTATGAGTGAGAATATGCGGTGTTTGGTTTTCTGTTCCTGTGTCAGTTTGCTGAGAATGATGGCTTCCAGGTTCATCCATGTCCCTACAAAGGATGCAAACTCATCGTTTTTGATGGCCGCATAATATTCCATGGTGTATATG
>PVKV010000874.1:211697-239352 GCA_004027835.1 Alouatta palliata | reverse complement strand
TGCTCTTATTGCCGAGGTTGGAGTGCAATGGCATGATCTCAGCTCATCACAACCTCTGCCTCCCGGGTTCAAGTGGTTCTCCTACCTCATCCTCCCGAGTAGCTGGAATTACAGACGCACACCATGACGCCTGACTAATTTTTTTTATTTTTAGTAGAGATAGGGTTTCACCATGTTGGCCAGGCTGGTCTTGAACTGACCTCAAGTGATTCACCTGCCTCGGCTTCACAAAATGCTGGGATTACAGGTGTGAGCCACCGTGCCCGGACTCAGATGCCATGTTCTAATGAACTGTGTCTATAAAGTTATTGAAGAACACGGGCCAAGTTATTTGGGGTGCCTGTGAAGTGCTGGGCATGGCCTTTCCAATTTGTGTGCTCCTTTTTTAGTGCTTACTTTGCAAATGAAGGAAGCTGTTGTCCTGCGAGGTCACACAGCAGGTACAAGCATGGGCTGGTTTCTGAGCCCAATTCTCAATCTGTGACTTGTGCAACATCCGTGTACTTTTGTTACTTTGTCATGAGTCTGGTGTTTGTTTACCTACTACCTGAGAGTAGTTATGAACAACCAACATGGTGGTAATGAAGAAAAGTTAGTTATGATTCCTTGATTAGATATAGCAGCCTCCAGGTTTATAAAGTGTACTCAAATCTTGTTTTGAATGGTCTTTATAGTGGATGAATATTGGAGAAACTAGTGAGGTGATATATGTTAAATGATTGATTTATTTGTGGCAGACTTCTGTCCATAGAACTTGGGACCCCTGCTGGTGTTCTGTACTTGTGCCCCATATAGCCATGATGGTAGAGTTAGATTTATGAAGCTGATTCAGAAATGGAAAAATGTGAGTGTGAATGTAAGACAGTTGTAGATGACACTCAGATGGCCTTATGACCTATCTGAAGTCCTGAAGTCAGCTATGGGATTACACTGTCTGTCTCCAAGCTGTCTGTTGGGAAGGGATGAGTCTCTCTTTGAATAATCATTTAAACCTGGTCAAAGGCCTGACCACTTTGAAGCAGGAGGCAGTGCTAATACGCTTCATATATCCAAGGACAGTTATCTCTTTTAAAAAAAAAAAAGTAAAACAAAAGACTGTTTTCAAAAGGAAATGTTCTCTTTTATACCCACGCTCTCCTTCCTGTCCATGTGATGTTAGAAAAAGTGTTATTTTCACTGTTACATAAAAGTTTTCGATGGTTTCTTCTGTGCAATTTTGAGATGTTTCCTAGTTGTTGGAAAAGTATAAAAAATATATGTAGAAATAGTGGCTGCTGCCCAGCCCATTTCTTCTTGCTGTATATACCTACTGTTAATATAAATATTTTTCCCTCCAGATGTTCTTTTTCATTCTTCCACATTTCAGTGGAAAATATTTAAAGTTTTCTTATATACACTTACAATTTTACTTGGAAACAGCAAGTGTAAGATCTCTAAGCAGAGGGGCTTTCAACTTCTCTGCAGCACACAGGAAAGTGGACATAGTGTCTATGGCAGGCCCTAGACTCCAGGGTAAGATACGCATGTGCCAGAAACTTTGCATACCTCTCACGATCCTGCCACGTTATGAGTACTGAGTCATGTTTCAACAAGGTTTCCAACACTTTATTGACTTGACCTTCTATTTTGTCATAAAAATAGTTTGGATTTCTGTATAACATTTCTTTTCGGGGGTAATACTGTACTCTAGCAATGGCTGAAGAGGTGCCAAGTAAGTTTACCACCTATTGTGGGATTAGTCTTTATTGTTTCTTAAATGGCAAAGAGAAATCAGATCGATGAACAGCAGAGTCTCAAGTAATGCCCTCTTATGGGCAGGATCACATAGTATGTGCAGTGATGGATCCTCAAATGTTTAAACAAATGAAATGGTGTAGTTTGATACGGGAGGGTGTGCAGTACTGATCATGACTCGGAACTGTAGAAAGAAGAGTGAGTATTCTTTCATTATTTCAGTGCTATTTCAGTCCTGTTGAGTATAGTTTGATGTCCTATTTTGTATTTGATTTATAAAAGCAACATATTTTTATCTTAGAACATTTGGGCTTTCTGATAAGAGTGGGGACAGCCTTTATACCACTCAGTGATAATCATTAAGATTTTGTAGTATCCATTTTTCTTTTTTTTTTTCTTTCTTTCTTTTTTTTTTTTTTTGGTCAAGCTGGGTGAAGCATCAAGAAATAAAAACAATCCCCGGAGCAGCACTGCACATGCTCTAAGTCTGGCTTTTAAATCATGGCTAATTTTTGGTAGTAATCCCAGCTAGTTGGGAGGCTGAGGCAGGAGAATCACTTGAACCCAGGAGTTGGAAGTTGCAGTGAGCCAAGATCGTGCCATTGCAGTCCAGCCTGGGGGACAGAGCAAGACTCCATCTGGGGGCGGGGAGGTGGGGGAGTAACAAAATAGTGAGCTTAGTCCTTATCGTTATATTCTTATGATACAAAGTAGTGAATTGCTTAGTCTTAATATATACATTTTTAATGGAGGTTTTTTGTTAAGCTTTCTAGTGTGTTAAATTTATAGAAAAAAATTATGGTTTATACTGGCAATTTTCCATAAAATTATTCAAATAGCTTCTTCTTCAAAGTGAACATGATTATGCATCTTGACCTCTTCTCACCTCGTTATTTTGTACCCTTATTTACCCGTAATTTAGGCATTTAGTACTACTACTAGGCAGTTATTACTGAGATGCTTTGATTGAAGATGCCTTTACTGAGTCCTAGGGAAGTAAAACAGTGAGGATTAGGCTGAGCACGGTGGCTCACACCTGTAATCCCAGCACTTTGGGAGGCTAAGGCAGGCAGATCACCTGAGGTCAGGAGTTTGAGGCCAGCCTGGCCAAGGTGGTAAAACCCCATCTCTACTAAAAATACAAAAATTAGCCGGACATGGTGGAGCATATCTGTAATCCCAGCTACTTGGGAGGCTGAGGCAGGAGAATCGCTGAAACTCCGGAGGTGGAAGTTGCATTAGCCGAGATTGCACCGTTGCACCGCAGCCTGGGCTATGCGCAAAACTCCGTCTCAGAAGAATAAAAAAAAGAATATTGCTGTGGTGAGTGGCTGCTTTGTTCTACAGTCCTAGTTCAGGATTTAAAAAAAAAATGCTTTTGCGCGTGCTTTTCAAATTTTGGTTTTGTGATGTCTGCGGTTTTCCCATTTAATTCTACAAGGAAAGGGTGTCATTAAGTTCTCTTCAAATGTAACCAAATCAGTTCTACAAATTTAGTGTGCACTATTATTGCTGGTGGAATTTAATTGGTGAATATCCCATTAAAATCTCGTTAGCCCCTAACCACATTGAAGAGTTGGACGGGTATGATAATCTCTTGGTATGAAATTAGGCTATTGTACAAGCAAAGAGGCCTCTGCTAAGTGCGGTTCCATTTTGGTGTCTTTGGAAGGGTAGGAAGGGCAGCTCGATATCCTGTCACTGTGCCCCCCAACATTGAGCAGATGTTCTCTGAGTTAATGTTGCTCTTCAGTTATCTTTGACAGAAGCAGGGTCTGGTTAAGATCAGATTGTTTAGATTAATGTACATTGATCTTGGCATAATGATCACAGGAGTATAAGCCAGCTAGACAAGCAAGTGCCAGTGGTGAGTTGTGAGATTAAAAAAACAAAGCGGTTGTTTTGATAATAGCTTTGGTGCCCTGGACTTAGATTATAAGACATTGATTCGGATGTATGCTACTTTTAGATTTACCTGGGAGGAGACCTTTTAGTTAATAAATAACTGCCAACTGTTAAGCTCCATGCTGCTGATCCTGCTGAGCGGACCTGGACCTGAGAGGTTATGGGAGGACCCTTTCAGATAGCCAGACGTGGAATCTTGAGTTTTAAGGAAGTATGTGATAATCTGTTCTACTTGGGAGTAAGTGGTGATTTTTTTTTTTTTTTCTTAATTTCTGAGGGTGGTTGTGAAACTTACTTTCATGGTAGTGGTGGAACCTTGAAGCAATTTTGGAAAGTAGATGAAAGAGAAAGATGTTTACTAATCTGTTATTTTTATTCAGTGGGTGGTGCTCGTGTGGTATAATTTCCTCTCTAACATTCTGTCATGTTCCATTTAACTTAGATAAAGTACACTCTGGTATATAGGAATTTCCCTAATTACTTACATTGGTGTGTGGAGTGTGTGTGGCTTTCTCAGACTCAGCTGATGTAATGAAAAACGGAAATATAAAATGTGAATGAGAGTCCTACTAAAATCTGTGCTCTCTGGTTTTAAAAACCAACCCAGCTGTATTGTGATGTCTCACTTACCATGCTGTTCACTCATTTAAAGTGTACAATTCATTTTTTAAAAACTGTAAGGTTGTGCAAGCATCACAATTTAATTCCAGAACATTCCCAATCCTCAGTCTCTGATTTTAAAAACAAGTTATCTATGACGATTTCTTAACATGAATATGTAGATTATTTGATGCATAGCTTTTTGTTACCTTCTTCATGCATTCCCCCCCCGCAAAACTTTTTAATCCTACGTTGTCTCTTACTTGTCTCATGTTTTCAGTAATAATAGTTTTAACTCTTAACTATTGTAACTCTGTAAACATCAACTGAAATATATATCAGAAATATCAACACTTTGAAGATGTTGCATTATCTGCTATTTTGGATTATGGTCATTCTTTTGTGTGGATAGTTGGTGATAGATTTTAATGTTTTGCCAGGCTTAATTTAACTAGGGAAGTAGGTTTGCTGCAAAACCATATAATGCATGTTAAATAGGAGTTCTCAGTGGAATTTTTTTTTTAAAAAATGCAGCAGCTGGTTTCTAGGCTTAGGAATGGTAGTTGATAAGTTTCCTACTGCTTTCCTGTTGTGCTTATGAGCAGGTTCTAGTCCAGTTTCTTAATTTCTAAGGTTTTGAGACTGTACACTGTTTATATGTATGTGTAGATAAGTTTCTTGTCTTTCAAGGTCTTTTCTGGAGGTGCTGGAGCAGATTTAGGAATGAAGCATAGTCTAATGTTGTTAAGGAGGGATGTGTACCTGAGTCTCTTGGTAGAAGTATGGAAATTTACCAAGTTGGTACCTCTGGCTACCCAACTCTGATTTGGAATAACTGGGGTGATCTGCTATCACTTAATGAGTGGCACCTAAGCTAGTACTGTTGTTAATGTATTTGTCCTCTAATTGGAAATTTGGATATCAAGCTTACTCATGGTTCTTGGTCTAGTCAATGTATTTGTCTTTTTCCTGTATAATTAAGAAAGCACTTTTGATAAGACGTAGTATATGGAAAAGTCATTCAACCTCTTGGAATTTTCAACCAAAATTAAGTTTATAATTACATATATTAATGGTGCATTGCTGGGAATGAGATAAGACCATAAGTGCATTTTATAAATTTTCTAGCTTTTGCAAGTTTGCTCTCCAATAAACACAGATTTTGAGATTACTTCTCTTAGATGGAAATTTCTTGAGAAGATTTCCATTTTCTTATGTTTTCTTAGAGTTTCAAGGGCAAGGTTGTAATTCAGCACAGCCCTTGGGTTGCTAGGAGTCTGTTACTGGGTCATTGAGCCTTGGGTAAATCAGAAGGCTCACATTGGTAAAGCCTTTGGAAGGGAACTGCCTGGGATTGAGTCTCTCCTCTGCTGCTTATCCAGGTTTGCAACTTGCGGTAAGTTAGCCTTTCTTTCATAGAGTGGCGGTGTATATATGAAACGTACATTCCGTAAGTGTTCATTGTTTTGTTGTCATTCAGCTATCTGTATTAGAAATAATGAATTATTATTCAGTGATTTTCCTGTCTGATAACAGTCTGTTGCTTTGTTGTCAGATGTAGATTGGAAGCTTAGAGGTTTAGAATGTTTCATCCAGTTGAATATGCACTAAAGCATCTATTTGGTGAACGTTACTTTGGCGGCATAAAATAGTTTAAATGTGCTTCCCAAAGAACCTGGCTTCCATTAATGTATTCATTTATTCACTAGGAGAGTAATTCATTTTTTATTACACAGTAGCTTATTGCAGGTGTTAGAAACTCCTGTTAACACTAATGGCAATCAACATTTAACTTTTTTTGTTACTGTCTGCTGTTTTGTGGTTTTCCACCATTTATTCGTAATTGTCGTGTATACTGGAAGTAATTAAATCCATGAGTCGCCTCCTCTTGTTATAAATGTTTGCACCCCTTTTAAGTTTGCTTGGTTTTCTCAGATTCTGGTTTCAATTAACATACTTTTGCTTTTCTGGTTTGCAGGGCAGATTAGTAGGCTTTGGTGTGGCTTTTTTCCTTCTTCCTTCCTGCTTTTATGCATTTGGTTGATGCACCTGTGCACCTAAACCCTTTCTCCATTGTTTTAAGCAACCATTTTGTTTGCTTGATCTCTAGGAGCCTTGCTGATTCGTTTGTTCTGCTCCAACAATATCTGGATGCTTGTAGTTACAAATAGATAGTGGTCAAATTTACTCCTATTGAAATAGTAGTTGAGCCAAACATGTGCACAGAATCTCCATACCAACAGTAATTAATGCTCTAGTAGGGTCTGGTGAAAACTTCTTTGGAGTAAAGAGATGCTGAAAAGTGAATATAAGTGACTTAGGGGAAAAGCTGGGAGAATTTGGGTCAACCCATTGTTTTTATTCCCACCAATAGCTACCAGGTGGGGATTACTGGAATATATAGTCAAACTGGAAACCTGCTGACTCGTACCTGTTTTCTGGGAGCCAATCCTATTCACCACTGGATTTAATTTGACTTTCTTGGGGAAGTGACCAATGTATGGATTCAACTCGGAAGTTATCCTGGGCTTCTGACAGTTGCTGTGTGGTCCAGAGAGGCACACACTTTTGTGCAGCCTTATAAATGGGATATTTTGGCATCTGTAACTGCTTCCGTTGGCAGGGAGCGTCGGCCTGAGTCACTCTCCCTCTTGCTACTTCCAAGTGCTCTCCACTCCTCGCTTCTCCCTACTGATGACATATAAGGAGATTCTCTTCAAACTAGTGTTGACTTGTCTAGAGAGATGGTATGATGGAGTGTTGCCTAACGTATATATCCTTTTTAAAAAGGAAACTCAGTGTGCCAAATCTGAGGCCATGGGGTATTTAAAAGACATCTTGATTTTTTTCCTTCCTTTTTATTTTTTTCAGGAATAGTTTCCTTTTCTCTCCTATATAACAGAGGAACATAGCTAGCTCTTCATTGCATAGCTCTTCATTCTTCCCTGTTCCCCTCCTGAAATCCTGTTAGTTTCTTGAACCCAAATTAAATTATTGACATGATCTTTATTATAACAAAATATTAAAGGCTGCTTAAATCTGAGTCATCACGCTTAGCTGAGATTCCTGAAAGACTATTTTTTCACCAGCTCAGATGTTGATGCCTAAGTAAAAAGTACCCAGAGGCCCACATGACCACATGATCCAGGAACGGGAACAGTGAAGGGAAGGCTCCCAGCATGGCCTGGGCGGTCTAAGTCAGGGATACAAATGCAGCTCTGCATCTTGGGGTTCCCTTACAGATCCTTTTCCTGTGCTTCAGTCCTTTCCACCTTACTCTCCCTTAATCTCTTATAAACATGAAGTGTACATGAGTGTCTAGTAAGTAGTTCACTTGGCTGTCATGTAGGGAGCAGACTAATGATGTGCTTCCAGCTGGCAGAACAGTTCAAAAGCAAGGTACAACCTCTGCTTTTTTCCCCCTAAGACATGACTGTAAGTGTAAATTCACAGTAAATACTAAATGTGTACAGTGGAATAAGTTTTGTAAATACGCAGAGCACAGCACCACTTACTACAGCTGCAAAATGCAACTTTATTGAGACATCAATGCATCTTTCCCTTTTATTGCTGAACAGTATTCTGTTGTATGGTTATGGCCCGTTTTATGCATTTGTTAGTTGATGGACACTTGGCTGGGCGGTTTCCGTGTTTTTGTCATGGTGAATAATGGTGTTATGAACATTTGTGAGCAAGTTTTGGTGTGGACCTGTTTTCCCTTTTGGGTTTATGCCAGGGAATTGAATTTCTGGGTCACATGGTAACTGTTTAACCTCTTGAGTAATAGCCAGAGTATGTTTCAGAGCCACTGTATTTTACACTCCCACTACTGTTTGAGGTTCCAGTTTCTCTACATTTTTTTCAGTACCTGTTATTGCCGGTCTTTTAAGATGATAGTTATCCTAGTAGGTGTGAAGTGGTGTCTCATTGCTTTTTGATTTATATTTACCTACTAATGATGTTGAACATGTTTTCATGTGTTTATTGTTCACTTGTATACATCACAGTAGAAATCTGGAGCTTAATTTGTATTGTACCTATTCTGAGAGCTTTGATCCATTCATATCTTATTTAAATTTCTACTTAAATGGTGGGTTTGAAAAGAGCAGTTTGGAGACTCTCTATTTAGGAAAACATAAATATCATTATCCAGGAAGGTCTCCTTCTGAACAACAGCAACAACAACAACAAAAAAATTGTTCTGCCATCTCATGCTGGTTGATACTGGCCAATTAACAGTGTTCTGGTAACCAGCTGCAGGCTCAGAAGTTAGGAACCTATCACATTAGAATGATCATATTACTGATTGGAATTCCATGTTTCTCTTTATTGGTAAGTCAGAACAATTGTAATCCCCTTCAACCAGTTCTTTACTCCTACCCCTTCAGGATTTCAATGCGGAGGGGAGGGGAATTCAAACCACTCAGTTACATTTCTGTTTCTAGGGAAACATAACAGAGATGGCAGTTTTGCATCAGCTGGCGCCACCAATTATTGTTGACCCACTCAAGTGTTCATATTTCATTAGTAGGAAATTCAAGGAACTGATTTTTATTTTTTTAATTTATTTTTATTTTTCTGTTGCCTGCACTGGAGTGCAATAACGTGATCTTGGCTCACTGCAGTCTCTGCCTCCTGAGTTCAATAATTCTCCTGCCTCAGCCTCTCCCGAGTAGCTGGGACTTTAGGCATGCACCACCATGCGCAGCTAATTTTTTTGTATTTTTAGTAGAGATGAGGTTTCACCATGTTGGCCAGGGTGGTCTTGATCTCCTGACCTGTGATCCGCCCGCCTAAGCCTCCCAAAGTGCTGGGATTATAGGTGCGAGCCACTGTACCCAATCAGCATACAGTTTAAGACAACATTCCCATCTGTGCCAGCCAGCACATCCCAGTATAGACTTTTCAGAGTGCACCATGAGGTGTATTTCAGTGACAGCAAGTTCTGTCTTGTTCACAGGTGAAGATACTGACACTGTGCTCTTATTCACATGTGAACAATAGTAGCACGTAGTTCCTTGGAGGCTGAATAGTGGCCCTCAGATATATCTAAGTAAAAGGGATTTGGCAGACGGGATTGAGCAAGGATCTTCAGAAGAGAGGAGTATCCAGGTGAGCCCAGTGTAATCCTAAGGGTCCTTATAATACAGAGGTAGGTGGATCACTGTCAGAACCAAAAATGAGATGAGAAAGCAGTACCGAAGGTGGGAGTGATGCAGTTTGCGAATGGATGAAGGGGCCACAAGCCAAGGCATATTAGCAGCCAGTAGAAGCCGAAAAGGGCATGGAATTGGAGTCTCTCAGTGCTTCCAGAAAAATCCAGCTTTGCCAACACCAGCACAGTAAAAGTCATTTTGGACTTGTCACTTCCAGAACTGTAGGAGAATTTGCATTTTCAGACACAAGTGTGGTAATGTGTTCACAGCAGCAACAGGAAATTAGAACATACTTTAATGCTTCCTTTGTCTTTTATTAACACAGGGGTTAGACATTTGATGTTACTGCTGCAGCAAATAAAGCTCAGTGTCGGGCACACTTCAGAAAACCTCTGTGTATTAATATACACAGCAGGCACTCAAGCACAGATAAGGAAATGAGCATGCACCTGTATCTCCCAACATCACAGAGCCAGTAAGCAGTGAGCTGGGATTTGAACCCAGACCACCGGACGCTGAAAATAAATATATCCAATGGTACTTAGATGGGTTTGGAATTTCACAAATAGTCTACGGCCATACCACCCTGAACGCGCCCAATCTCGTCTGATCTCGGAAGCTAAGCAGGGTCGGGCCTGGTTAGTACTTGGATGGGAATTTCACAAATAGTGAAATTCAGCCAGTAATTTAGTTAGGAAACTATAGAACACATACCTCTACAAGTAAGAATTGGGTGGTTGATAAATGCTGTAAAGAAGGTTAAGGGAGTTACTTAGGCTGGGGTATAGGCTGGTCAGAGGAGGCATTGAGAAGGTAATATTTGAGAACTGAATATTGTGTAAGAGAAGAGCCAGGGAGGTGAGTTTCAGGTGGGGAACAATCACAAAAAAGTTGGTTAGGCTATGGATTGGTGAGTATGATAAGAGTTCAGTAAAGAAATACTGAAAATCTAGAAGAATGTTCATCCAGATCATTATATGAACCTTCCCTCCCATTGTGTGGATTTGGTCCCTGACTGGGTGTCATGGAAAGGGTGGGAGGGAAGCAGACCTCACACATCCCCATCCTGTCCTTTTTGAATGGGAAGCTTACAGGTCTCAAAAGTAGTTAGTATAAGTTATAAAGGAATTGTCTGTCTATACTTTGTATTGGTAAGCTACTTTTTAATTTAGTGAGAAACACCTTGTTAGAAATTGTTAATGAACTTGATAACACCAAAAAAATGCAAGCTGATGTTTTGGATCACTAAAGCTGCAATATTAATGATATACTTTATATGCATAAATGGTAAAATTTTTACTCAAGTGTTTTTTTTTTTTTTGCGTATTTTATTTCTAATGTTAATACATTCTAGAACTTTCATATGGGAATAAAGTAACATTTGATTTGAGGTTAGCTGATTTATTTTTGTTTACATAAAATCACATAAGATTCATTGTTTTAACCATTGTAAAGAGTATAGTTTATAGACTTTTAGCACTTAGTGCATTTCTTTCTCTTTTGTTTTTGTTTTTGTTTGGGGGGAGGGTGGGACAGTGTCTCACTTTGTCACCCAGGCTGAAGTGCAGTGGTATCATCCTGGCTTAGTGTAACCTCTGCCTCCTGGGTTCAAACAATTTTCGTGCCTCAGCTTTCAGAGGAGCTGTGATCACTGCACCACGCCTGGCTAATTTCTGTACTTTTACTAGAGATGAGGTTTTGCCATATTGGCCAGGCGGGTGTCGAACTCCTGACCTCATGTGATCTGCCCACTGTGGCCTCCCAAAGTGCTGGGAATACAGGCGTGAGCCAGCGTGCCCAGCCACTTAATACATTTCTGGAAATTTTTCATCACTCCCAAAAAGAAACCCCATACTCATTAGCAGTTGTCTTGTCCCCCTCCTCTCCTACCAACTTCTGGCAACCAGCAATATACTTTGTCTTTGTGGGTTGCCCTACTCTGGAAACTTCATAGCAATGGAATCTTGAAATATGTGGCCTCTGTGCTTCCCCCTTTCCCTAGGTAGGTTTGCAAGGTTCATCCATGCTGCCCTATGAAATCTATTTTATGAGTGAATATCGTATTTTAAGTGTATACCACATTTTGTTCATTTATTCATCATTTGATGGACAGTTGGGTTGATTATATTTCTTGGCTACTATGTATAATGCTGCTGTGAATATTTGTGTTGACGTTTTACATGAGTGCCCAGGAGGAGAACTGAATAATTCTGTGTTTCAGTGTTTGAAGAACCCACCCTTGGCCAGGGTAGCTTTCCCACAGTCGCTGTATGAGGTTTCCCGCTTCTTCATCTTCACCAATGTCTGTTGTTTTTCTTTTTGTTTTTATTATAGTCAATCTAGTGGATTTGTCTTAAGTTCCCTTTTATGGAATCTTAACAAGTATGTATGCTTTAAATTCTTATTTGTCATGTGGTATATTGTGTTTCCGTATGTAAGCAAAAGCATATTTTCTTTTCAACAAATAAACTCATAAGCTTGAAGTGGGAAGAAATACGTATTTTAGTTTTATTCATGTGCGTGTTTCCCTAATGTAAATACAGGAACAAAGTAGAGATAAGAGACTGAGTTGTTTTTATTATCTCATATTTGGGATTGTTATTATTTATGTAAAAAACTTTGTTTTTGGGCCAGGAGAAGTGGCTCACGCCTGTAATCACAGCACTTTGGGAAGCCAAGGCAGGTCGATCACCTGAGGTCAGGAGTTCCAGACCAGCCTGGCCAACATGGTGAAACCCTGTCTCTATTAAAAATACAACATTACTCGGGCGTGGTGGGGCATGTCTGTAGTCTCAGCTGCTCAGGAGGCTGAGGCAGGAGTGTTACTTGAACCTGGGGGCGGAGGTTTATTGAGCCCAGAGTGCGCTACTGCACTCCAGCCTGGGCAACAGATTGAGACTCTATTTGACAAACAAAAAACCACTTTGTTAGTTTCACAGTTATTTGGCTATGTGTTCTAAGTACCTTTTGCTCAGTGCAGAGTGAAAGATCATCTCTAGGGAACGAAGCCTTACTGTGTTCCAAGACTACAGGCTGCTGCAGCCAGACATCCTTCATGGCCTCACTGTACATGTTTTTCATTGAGTGTTTCATGTAAAATCTTCAGGAAGTAAGCTGAATAAGTGCAACCATAAGCATACATCACATGACATTTTGCAGTAATGAAGGTAACAATTTTTAGAACAGTGCAACTTTGGATCAAAATGCAGTACAGTTTAGACGGGGTTGGTTTCTGAGGCAAATGTGCAGACTTATTTTAATGCTCTGAATTTACTCCTAGTTTTTAATCACAGGTTTATTACGGATATGATTTAAACACTCCA
This sequence comes from Alouatta palliata, assembly GCA_004027835.1. Taxonomy (NCBI): domain Eukaryota; kingdom Metazoa; phylum Chordata; class Mammalia; order Primates; family Atelidae; genus Alouatta; species Alouatta palliata. The sequence continues at coordinate 226,634 of PVKV010000874.1, read as the reverse complement.
TGTCAGCGAAGATAAATTATAACTTGAAACTGGTACTCAAAATGGGTCTAGTGTAGATGATGGACAGCTGTCTCACATGTTCATTTGAGAGGTCTTTGGAGACTGAAGCTGTTTTTAAAGGGAAAAGATCTCTCTAAGCAAATGTCATATATTGATTTTTTTTTTTTTTTTTTAATTCTCACAAATTGAAAGACCCTTGGTTGAGAAATTCTGTATCCAATTTAGGGGAGATAATCCACAAAAATAAGAAATAAATTATAAATCTTTAAACTGTAGATTGTGGGATTCTAAAGAAACTTTTCTGTTCTCCTGCCAAAAAAAGAGTTGTTAGTGGATGCTGTGTTTGTCTTCTAGGAAGACACTGCCATGCTATATCCTTGCAGCAGCCCTCTGCAGACCTGTGGACCCCCCTTCCTTTTAGCGTCTTTGAGATGTGTTTCTTTGTAATTGCACGGAGAGGCAATTCTACTCTCTTCAGAGTGTACTGTTGGCCGTGTAATTTTGTTTATGATGTTTTTGTGCTGGTGGTTTTTCTTTGCTCTGCATTCTGACTCAGGAAGCCCACCTCCTTTTTCTATTTATGGTAATTACTAGAGAGCATTTTATTTTGGCCTGTGGGGAGTGTCCGCTGTGTTTCTTTGTGCGGCTTCTATGTTAAAATTGGAACGTGTTCTCTTTGAGGTCAGGGCTTTAGTAAGATGTTCTAAAAAGTTTGTCAAACCCCAACTAGCTTTAAAAAAATTTTGTTTGTGTAATGTAATCTGTTTACTAGTTTTTTATAAGGATTTATATCATCAACCTTAATGTTAGTTGGAAGAAGAACTGTTCTCTTCATATGTTGACTTTAATTAGCAATTAGTTTCTGGTGATGAGATATAGTAAATCAAAATGGTCTGGTTTCTCTAGTCTCTCCTTTCTGCTATTATTAAGTAAATAAACAATCATAGCACAGTTTCCTGATACTGGTACTAAGACGCTGTTTTTCAGTTGTTGGTGCGTCAGGACTGAGTTACCTCTGACTCAGAGATGCAGGGTTAATGAGATTTTCTTAACTGAGTTGGAGGAACGGAGCTTTGAGTGGATTGATAGCAGATTTATTTCGTTTCTTGGTGAATGAAAACTTGTGTCCACTGTAACCTCTTTGCTTTTCCTGAGGATAGCGAATTCTCATTTTCAGAGAATTACTGTGAAGAAAAATGTGTATCATCAAGCCATTCTGTGTGCTCTGTTTAAACAGTTAACTGGTTTCCTTAGTTACAAAGGTTTCCCTTTCTTCTCTGTACAATTAGTTACTAAGCTTTTGTCGTGTACCAGTCTTGATGTTAAGGAGATGTCACAATATAGATGATTTCAGTGCCATGAAGCTGATTTGGGAGGTGGCAGGACTGAGTTCTAGAGCTGCCATTCTGAGTTGATGAAGATTTCATGCACAGGTTAGGAAATCACTAGGTGATTTCCAGGGTGGGCATGCTTGACAACTAGTATTCTAGGAGAGTGCTCCCAGTGGGTGCTGTTCAAGGTTGAACACAACCCACCAGCAATGGTGATAAGAAGACTTGTTAGAAAGATAGGAACGTGTTTTTCTGGGAAATGAAGTGAAGAATGTTTTAGCGGGAGAATCTTCTTGCTTCAGGAGCTCAAGGTTTATGGAAGAAGAAATTCAATCCACAGTGTAGGTGCAGCAGCAGGGTGTGACTCGCAGGTTGTAAAATAAAAGCTGCTCTGATTGGGAATGGTTTTCTGCAGGTTCCCTACAAGTCATAGGATTTACTCCTGATTGTGGGATGTAACACTGTTGCACACTTTAGATCCCGACAGCTTTTCTGACTGTAGGTCCTGCCCCTGACTTGGCATCCGCAGGTTGCTCTTCTGCTTTCTTCCTGGGTTCATTGACTGGAGAAAGTTTGTTTCACTGCCACACTCATCTTTCTGATTTGTGGCCACCTGAAACCAGAATAGTCTTGGTGTTGCGCAGGAGAGTATCTCATGACCATATTTTGTGCTATCAGCGTGGACGGGCCCTAGGCCAGTGTCTCTTCACTCACTTGGCCTCTCTACATTTTTCTTATTTGCATTCAGAGCCTAAATATAAAGAAGGCTATCTGTGGGTAGGGTTGAGGATTGTGTATTAGAGAGAGGTGGGTTGGGTTGATTTATAATCTCAGTGGCTAGTAGAATTTCCCCACCAGCACAGCAGTGAGCAGTAATGGATGGATGGATTCATTTATTTGCTTCCTCCATTCCCTCCTTGCCCCCCCTTTACTCTGCTCCCCAGGTTAGAGTGCAGTGGCGCGATCTCGGCTCACTGCAACCTCTGACTGCTAGGATCTATAGGCGCCCACCACCAAGCCTGGCTAACTTTTGTGTTTTTAGTAGACATGGTGTTTTACCATCTTGGTCAGGTTGGTTTTAAACTCCTGACCTCAGGTGATCCACCTGCCTCGGCCTCCCGAAGGGCTGGTATTACTGCTCCTGGCTGACTGATGAATTTCTAAGTCCTCCCTTGTTAGATTAGCAAAACGTCATCTTAAGTTAGGGTTTGTGATGTCAAATGGAGATTTTCAGGAAAGGGCTCTTCAGTAGGGCTCTTTGTATCCTAGACTCCTTTGTGTTAGTCATTCTTTATTTATTCATTTATATTTCATTTATTTATAATATCTGTTATTTTTAAGAGACAGGCTCGCACTCAAGTCGCCTAAGTTGAAGTGCAGTGTCTCCATCATAGCTCACTGTAATGTCAGAACTCCTGTGCTCAAGAAACCTTCTCACCTCAGCCTCGTGTGTAGCTTGTACCGCAGGAGTGCACCACCATGCCTAATTTTAAGTTTTTAGTTAATTTTAAGTTTTCATTGTTGTAGACATGAGGATCTCTTCCTATATCAACCAGAGTGGTCTTGGACTCCTTGGCTCAAGCAGTCCTCCTACCTTAGCCTCTCGATGTGTGAGAATTACAGGCATGAGCCACTGTACCCAACCTGGTCATCATTTTCCCAAAGGCTCTGAAAACCTTGTTAGCTAAAAAACAGCACAGCGAGATCAGCCATCCTCGACTTGGCTTCACTCCTATTAAACCAGTATGTAATGTGTTTGTTTTGTTTTGTTTTTCCTCTTCAATAAATTAAGGCAACTACATGTAGATTCTGAGTTTCAATTAAACCCCCCTGATTATACTCATGTCTCTGCCTTGAACTTTGGTATTTTCTCTAGGGTCTGTAACAGGTAGCCGATAGTTGGCACATTGAAAAATTCAGTGGAGGTGACTCCATTTATCGGGCTGAAACCCTGGGTTGTATTTAACTCCCCTTCTTCATACATTCCACATCCAGTCTATCAGTGTTCTCTTGGCTCAGCCTTGTAAATGTTTCCAGAATCTAACCAGTTGTCAGTCTCTTGCACTACTCTGGTCCTCATCTCTTGTATAAGTAACTGCCTCAGCCTCGCTTGTTTTTTCGACACCACTGTCCCCCATGATTTACCATCAACACTGAGGGTAAACACTGTCTCTCGGGCTGGAGTGCAGTGATGCGATTTCAGCTCACTGCAACCTCCGCTTCCTGGGTTTAAGCGATTCTTCTGCCTCAGCCTCCTGAGTAGCTGAGACTACAGGCATGTATCAGCATGCTTCGCTAATATTTGTATTTTTAGTGGAGATGGCGTTTTGCGGTGTTGGTCAGGCGGGTCTGGAACTCTAGACCTCTGGTGATCTCCCTCGCCACCCAAAGTGCTTGGATTACAGGCATGGTCCCCTGTGCTGGGCCTGGAAAGGGAATACTTACTTTAACTGGTAGAAAATATATCGGCTTAAATGTGATTGACGTCTTTTCTCAGGGTTAATGGAATCATTTATTCTTTGTAATACAGAATGAACAGCAAGCCTTATGTCAGTAAGTGAAACAGACATAGCTCGTAAATTAAGACTGCTTGTTTATTTCTAGGTGCCAACACATTGGTGTGAAAAAGAATTACATACTTTTCTTTTCTCTTGAGAAAGACTACTCTATTTACGGTTGAATTACTGTTGGGGTTATGATCAGTATGCAGTTAGTAAACACTGGCATTTATTTGGGCATTGAGTCTAAAGAGGTTTTACCCCTAGGAGATGCTCATACCTTATCAATTAGGGGCATTGGTAATTGTGCAGAAATTAAAGCCTGTAAGGGAAGTTAGGCTGATTATAGGTCTTTATTGGCTCTGCAAGGAAATTTAGAGTTTTCCTGTATAGATTCTGGGGAGCCCTGAAAAGGCTTTAGTAGAGGAAGTGGTGATGTGGATGGAGGCATTGCAGCGTGGCTGTGTTTGTAGAGAAAGAACGTGGGACAGGTGGTTGGAATTGGAATTAGTTGGTGGTAGAGACAGTTTCGGAAATTTCTTCTCTTTGGAAGGAGATTACATTTGTTTTAAATATGTATTCAAGGAATTGAGAGACAGACAGGATTACCTGGATTTTAAAAGCAGATGTCAACAATGAGGAAGAAGGTGCCAAGTCCAGTTTAGCTTTGTAGACCGGAGTAGCCAGGAGGGCGGTTGGGAGGGAGGACATTGTCAGGATGTTTTAGTAGTCATTGGTGTTTAGATTATGATTAGAGATAAAGGGAGGGCAGAAGAATCAAACGTGAAGGTGGTGGGGGTGATGAAACAGCAGAAAAGATATTTTAGTGTGGCAGGAAAACCAGCAGAGAGTCCAGTTGCCAATAAAAAGTTTGCATTAATTTTGGCAGTTAGAGAGTTTTTCATGGCAGTGAGAACAGTTTTCCTGGAAGACTAGGATGAAAGTTGGATACACTGCATGTCTGGTGTTCGAACACCAGCGCTTCTAACGCGTGATCCCTGACCCAGCAGCATTAGTGTTCTCAAGCCCTGTGGGTGTTTCTGATGTCTGCTCAAGTTTGCCACTATTGCCTTAATAATTATTTGTTTTACACATGAGCCACTGTGAGATTCACAGAATTAGGGCTGGGTGTAGTGGCTCACTCCTGTAGTCTCAGCACAATGGGAGGCCCAGGTGGGTGCATCACGAGGTCAGGAGTTCAAGAGCAGGCTGGCAAAGACTGTGAAACCCTGTCTCTACTAAAAATACAAAAATTAGCTGGGCATGGTGGCGAATGCCTGTAATCTCAGCTACTCCAGAGGCTGAGGCAGAGAACTGCTTGTACCCAGGAGGCAGAGGTTGCAGTGAGCCGAGACCTTGCTACTGTACTCCAGCCTGGGCGACACAGAGAGACTCTGTCTCAAAAAAAAAAAAAAAAAAAAAAAACAGAATTCTGAAATTGGAATCCAGGCTTCTTTGTACCTCTCAGACACTGTTCTCTTTCTAAAACCTGCCACCTATTTCCATGTGTTGAGTCTTGCAGTGGCTTTCAAATGCCTGCTGTGTGCTGGACTCATTATGTCTCAGGAACATTAAGATGAGTAAGACAGACTAGTCAGGATGTGATCTATACTACTTCACACCTCTGAACCTCAGTTTCAGAATTTAAAAATGTTTTTGTGATAATACTTTGTATGCTAGTTGTAAAATGTGGGAGAGTGTACGTACAGGAAATGTGTGTGGCCTGTCGCTTGCTGGACCACACATGATATTAGTGGGAAATGCTGTTTGGAGGGAAAATGGGTATCAGAATGGTTTCTGGAGACCCATACCTGTAATGAAAGGGAGCCAATCAGCCCCTGAGTGCTTATTAATTCTTGGGAGGGCTGGAGGATACAGGAAGGATACAGGAGGATACAGGAAGGCATATCAGACAACTTCACCTGTTTCCAGGAAAAAATTAAGGTATTGTGTCAATTTATGTTAAGTCCAAGGACAGAGGTTATTTATAGACTTTTTCTTAGTGTGCAAATTTGCATAAGATAGACAAAAATAAAATGGTGGTTTGCAACATGACCAGGGGTAAACAGTCTTGTGACAATACATGTACACTTCTGCTTATTTCCTGGCTGGGATTAGGGTGGGTAGTCATTGTTGAACCAAATAAGCCAGCATGTCAGGTATTGATTGAGCTCATAAAATGACCCCAGCAGTGTCCTGGGGCTTGCTGGAAGCAGCAGTGGCACTAACTCCTAGCCATGACCCATAGGCCCATAATTTTAACCAGCCCTGGCAGGGAGGGGCAACCATGAATCAAATCGAGCTGGTTTGGGCCACTCTGTTGGTACTTGGAGACTGGCAGGTGGAAAAGACTGGCATTTGTCTGGCCTTAATCCTGGAGGCTTTACTTTGTAGTGGTTTCCTTAGAAAAGGATTTGAAGGCATAGGAAAGTAGTATGTCTTCAAGGCTTTGCAGATGGACTTTACTTCATCTTCAGAATGTCATATACGTTTCCTGCAAAACCCAGAGGCCAGATGTAGCCGCAGGATTGGAACCACTTCCAACACTGAGTTGTATGAGTGGATGTCTGCACTTTGAATAGTTCTTGCCTGCTTTAGACTAGAATTTTCCTGTAAAAGGTTTCTTATCTCCCACAGTTTGCTTGCAAAAGGAGTAACATATTAGGTACCTATTTTGAAGACTCTCAGGGATGTAGTAAAATGCACTATCTCATAACACACAGTGTTAGTTGAAACCCTATCCAGTTTAATGCAGGTATATACTCTTGGTCAGTGCTGTCCAAAAGAACTTTTGATGACAGACACCCTTTGTAGCTGTGTTGTCCATTGACAAGTAGGGGGATCGTGGCCATTGAGTAATGGAAATGTGACCAGTATGACTCAAGGAGGTCAATTTTAAATTTTAATTAGTTGTAAGTACCTACGTGTGTCTAGTGGCTACTATATTAGATGGTGCAGATTAGAATGTGGCATTTGGGGATGGCGGGTATTCTAATTAACAAAAAAGCATTAGTAATTAAAAGATCCAAAGAGTAGAATTTCTTTGTAAATAAATAAGCATAAATTCCCAAGGAAATTCTAATAACATAAATTCCCAAAGTGAAGTTGTATAGTTGCACACCGGCATTGTTGATATTGAAGTGTCTATTTTTTAATTGGTTTTTTGAAGACAATGGCCAATAATTTATTGTAATTTGATTTCCACCCTGCCACCACTCCCTCCAATGAAGGTAAATTGACAGTCCATGTGTCCGTTAGATGCTGGGAGATAATCCTGCTGCCGGTCTTGGGTCTTTTTTGATGACGTTGAAAAAGCAAACTGTTGTATCCAGCACTGCAGGAGGGTTTAATGCCGTGTTGCGTGCTTCTGGCTGCTCTGTTCCGTGACAGCACCCTTTAACCATGGACGTGCGGACGTCTTGCTGCCATGCTGCTGCCTTGGCGACAGCGGATGTCTGACATGCTCAGACGCAAAAGAGCTGACTTGGCAGCTGCCCAGCAGATTTTTATAAAGGCTCAGTTGGTGGCTGGAGATTCAGCCTGTCAAGAGTTGTGTTATGCAATAAATCGTTTTCAGCAGAAGTTCTTAATCCAATTTCAGCTGTAGCTTTTTTTTTTTTTTTTAAATAGGTGGTAATCAAAGATAAGTACACATTATTTAATGGGAGTTTGGAAGAAGTAAAACTCTCCTTGCATAAGCATTTTCAGACCGTTTACTTTAACCCGGGAAGCATGTCTCTCTGAAGAAATTTGCTGCTTGAAGTGCTTTTAATTTAAACCCTGGGCAGGGGAACATCATTCACAAGTTGATTAAATAAGTTTCTTCTCTTAGGATGTATCCTGGCACCTAATTTCCATTTGTGAATGTTAACCAGGTTTCACTTCATTTGAATATTGAGAGACTACTTTTTTTGGAATTAAAAAAATCAACTGGAAATTATTGGTACCACTGTTAAAAGGGAAGAAAAGGTTAATGTAGACGAAGTTATATCCTTCTCATTTTCCTTCATCCCCCACCCCATTTTTGTTTATACTTAATCTGTGCCAAGAATCAACATTCCCTCCCAATTTTTCATTTGATGCTTTCATGTTTCTCTCAAACTGTTGCTGGAACAGGTTGGCATATGAGGCAGCCACAGGTTGTTTCAAGTAGGGTGATTTAACAGTACGTATATGAGAAGCACGTTCTGAAAATAAGTCATTCATGTACAGGATTCCAGTCATTTATCCCAGGGAGGAGGAAGTAGCTATCAGTCCTTTCCTTGTCCATGGGCCTAGTATTTTAGAATGTTTTTTTCATTTGCTGTTCAGCTCTGTGCCGCTGTTATTCAGACCCACCGTCCTTAATCCCATGATACGACATTGCATGTTGGTCCTTTGGTTATTGAAGTCAGGAATAGCACTTCTTTTTCTTTTTAAAAGTAGCCACATCCATCCACCTGTAGAGATCTGACAGCGTGACCGGGAATAAGTCACATGCAGAGTGGGGTTTGGCAACTCATTCAGTTGCCTTGTCTATGTGCTTCTGTAAGTTTTAAAAAAAGGCTCTGTGTTCTGAGATCTTCCTACCTGTGACCCTGAGTGCTCCTTTCCTCAAATATCCCCATGCCCGCCTCAATTCGAAGGCGATTTCTGCATTTCAGCATTATTTTTAGGTGTATTAGAGGTTGTGAAGAGCCTTTGATGTCCTGTGCCGCCCCGCCGTGGAAGCAGGAATGTTTTTTTGCAGCACCTTCTGTAATTATCCCTATAGGTCACCAACTTTTGCCTCTTTATCACTTGGTTGTTGCTGAAGACGTTGGTGGAGCGGGGGATCTGAATTTCAAGTTTAAAACAGATGTGTGTCACACTTACAATCCTGCTATGTCTGTGTTACATTTATTTGGTTTATCGTATTTATTGTATTGGCTTTATTTCTGTTTGGTGATATGGTTTAAAAAGGTCTTTGTGTCATTGTAAGCTTTCAGATAACCTGGAAAGGGGCCTGGTAGAGTCAGTTGACCCATGACCCAGTTTCCACGGGGTTGTCTCCCTGTCAGTACTACCAGTGCCCTTGATTTGGATGACAAATGACTTGATCACTCTACCTATGATGCATGAGTTTCTTACGTAGTTTGCCTTGTAAGTGATAGGTAATTACCTTTCATTTTTAAATAGATGCAATGGTCAGAAAATCGATTTTTTTTTTGAGAAAATTGATTTTTAATTAGTCAGAAATGTGCCTTCCTTTAACCCATGCTTTTTCATCCTTGTTTCCTTCTCCCAAATCAAGATGGCCTGGATTTGAAGCCATAATAAAAACCAAGGTATGAGCAAATTGCCCAACAATGGCTTGTCAATTTTGACCAGTAATAGAAAATTCTTCCCCCTACTCCCACTGCTACCTCCACTGCTACTAATAGTATTTTTTTCACATCTTGTTTACATTAAGCCTCTAAAAAACCAGTAGTTTTAATTTTGCTTTTCCTTAGGAGTGAGTGTGAGTTACATATTTAACATTTCTGGTTACCAACACTCCTGAGTTTCGAAATCTTACATCCTGACCTGGTATCTGCCATGGACTGGCTGCCGATGCCACGTTTGGGTCAAGACACTGGAATTCATGTCTACGAAATAACTGAAAGTTTCAGGATTACTTCCTTTTCACCCATACCTTCGAATCTAAAGGGAGAAACCAGTGGTGTGGACCTTATACTAAGGGAAGGCTGAGCAGAAAGATCATGTTATTAAATGTAGGTGGGGCTGAGCCCAATGCCCAGGAAACAGTGCGCGCTGGGAGAGGTTTGCTGTTAATAGAATCATGATGAAGTTTTCAAGTCTTTCCAGGTGACTCCAAGTCTCATTCTCTGTGTATCACCTGTTCTGTGAGCTTTACTGACCTGGATGTCCCTGTTTTCCTGCGCTAATGTACTCGAATCATCTTCAGAGATTTTGAGGGCCCATATTATTGAAGAGTTGACATCACTGGAGAACAGCAGCCTGTAAAGGCTTTTATTTGGTGGGTGCTCCAACCAACCTTGATACAAATTATAAGAACTCTTGGTGTAGTTTATAGTATACTAAAAGAATGTAGTTTTAAACAGTGTGGAGCATATACCTTCTTGTCTTGTAGTAAAGCAGTTCTTTAACCTGGTCTGAATAAAATTTGGTTAAATTACGTACAGGTAGCTTTCTGTCACTGGCCTGCACAAGTTTTTACTTTTGATGTTTGTTGTTTTTTGTCTTTAAAATGAGTAGAGCAGAGCATCACAGGAAAATAACATTGTATCACTGGGAGCTGGGATTTTGGTTGGATTTGGTGGTTGTATCACTGGGAGCTGGGATTTGGTGGTTGTTTCACTGTGATGCAATACTTTTACTTCCTCCCTATCCCCTCCACAAAGAAACAGTGACCATGGAGGGTAGAGTTAACTGCAAGCTCATGAGAGCCTGCAGTGTAATGAGACAGTGCATGGAAAGAGAAGTGATCTTCTTGTATGTGTTGGTTCTGTTCTGGAGGATTACGGAGGATTATTCACATGTTCGAATGTATATTTAATTCTGGTTGTTGGGTTTTAAAGAGAAGTCATCCCCAGTTGAGTAACCAAAAGAGGAGGGTTTGAGAGACTGTGTCACATAAGGAATGAAGAAAGGAACTAGCAGTACATACTGCCATGTCCTTTTGTTTTCCCCTGTGCTCTTTGATCACTGAAAAGGAGTCAAAGATTTCTCAGGGTATATTTATAGATATGTGAGTTCTGACAGTAATACTGACCACAGGAGATGGACGTTTGAAGCATTCATCTTGGGTGTTTCATCTTTTCTTTCTGATGGAATATAGGCACAGGATGGGGTCCCATTGTGTAGCGCAGAGCCTCTGAAGCTTGACTGTGTACAGGAATCACCTGGGCATCTGGATAAAATGCAGATTCTGAGCCCCTAGATCTGGATGGGACCCAGGAGTCTGCATTTCTAACAGGATGCAGAGTGGTTAAGGTTCGGGTGGTCTGTGGGCCACCACCTGGATTTGCAAGGCTGTGGAAGCATATGTTGAATCTCTAGCCTGGACCGTTAGCTGTGGACAGTTGTTACATGGTGCTGTCTGATAAAAGGCATGTGATGCTGTCATGTGCTTGCTTTCTGAGCACCGCCATTTTACGTGTCGATTATAGTACTTGGGACAATGAAGGGTCATGCTGTACTCCTTTTTTCCTTTAAGTAGAATGGCTCCAGGCCAGGTTAGACATTAAACAAATCCCCATATCCTTGCCACACCATGTTGTGGCCCACAGACCACCTGTACCATAACCACGTGGCATAATTTTTTTTTTTCTCACTAACTTTAGTAAAAAATATTATGACCATATACAAGTTTGATTCCTGACCAATTGTTCTTTTTGATAAGAATTTCTCCAGTTATTTTCAAATAAGTGGCAATAATCATTCAGTTTAAAAGGAGCCATCGCTTTTCCTTTAAAGGTCTTATTCCTGTGTCTTCTGTATTAAGCTGACCCTAACCAGAGTGGATGAGGTGCTTGGTTTTGTGGGCCGTTCCAGAGCAGGCCAAGCGTTCTCTCTGTTTTTTTGCGCTGCACTGTCAAACCCGGACTGATTTTACCTCTGGGGAGCCAAGGGGCCTGCAGTGGTTTACAGAGGGCAGGTGGAAGATTTGGATTTTCAGACAGTGAGGTGTAAATGGGATGTTAGTTGACTTGAACATGTGATTGAGAATGAATTATTGGATATAGAGGGTGAGGAAGAGCGTCATGAGGGATTCCTGGGAAACATAGAAGGAGCCTGAACAGATGTCGCAGGTGGGGTAGGGGAAGAGTAGCTGTAATAATTGGTCAATATTTAGCAGAAGGGAGTGTGACAGAGTTGTTAGCTATGTAAGGCCATGTGGACATTTAGACAGGCACTTTTTCTTGCAGGGAATACTGCATTGTGACTGAAGAAGGAGTGGTGGCAACACTATGGAGGAAGGATGTCTCTAGTAGGACACCAGCCTCTGCTCAGACTCAGACGTGTGGCTGAGCCCTTTGGGATTATTCACCGTCGGGAGTATTTTATGAGGATAGCAGTATAACTTCCGACACTGGGTGTTGCCTGAGATTAGACACAGGCAGGGCCAGTCGGGGTAAATAAATGTCAGTGGGAATAGTGAGACAGCTCCATTGAGTTTCTAATTGATTCCAGAAGTATTTATTCAGCTCTAACATATCAGGCATGTTTTAGGAGCTGGGATACAGTGGTGAATAAGAGAAATGATTTCCCTGCCCCGTAGTTAAATGGCTAAGATAGCGACTGAGAAAGAAAATTGAAAGGAAGCTCTGTATTTGGCATATGTATTTTGAGTTTACTCGACCTCTGATGATAAAGTTCCATGTGGGCTGTTGTTTAGCGCGTTCAGTACTGGTTGATCCTAAAAAATGACATGGCTACAGCAGAGTTTGCATTAAACTGGAAGGATATTCCTTCTGGCCCTCCTCTCCCCTATCTTGGATAGGTTGAGTGCAGGCACACCTTTGATGTCTGCGTCTGGCATTCTGCTAGAGGAGTATAAGGTTAGGATGTTTCACCATGACTCTACAGGCGGGAAAGGAAGTTTATTTGGGACTATTTGGAATTACTACCTACTAGTAATAATTTTGTGAACAGCACAGAGTCAACTCATCTACTAGATTTGTGTCTTGCATCAGCTTTAAGGAAGCAGGTGACAAGTCTCAACCAGCACTGTAGATGACAAAAGAACACTTGTGTGTTGTGTTTTTAAGTTTGAATTTTAATGTCTAGCATTTGAAACCCCATAATCTTTGTCACGGATTTGCTTCTCCTGTATTTAAAGTACTTTATAGGTGTAACGAAGCTGCTGGTGTCAGTAACTGAACATTAAATGCGCTTCCTTTGCCGCAGTTTTCACCTCACATGGTTTATGTTTTAATCAGACGTTAGTTGCAGGGGAATAATTCTCTCAACCGGAGCCTGAAGTTGGGGTGAAGGCACCAGCCTGCGCAGGATGTGATAAATCGTAATGGGAGTTTTAAATTGAAAGCTATTTTTGGGCCTTATAATTTATAAACTGTGTACATGTAGGAAATAATAGTTTTGTCATTGTTGTGGAGATTTGAACAGTGAGAACAGGAACCTGGTGGTGATGAAGAGAATTGTGCCTGGCAGTCTTTGTGAATAGACAGAGGCTGCTGAAGAGGTAGATTTCAGCCTAATAAGCATTCACTCCTCCTGCGGTTAACACCATCATTCAGTTGCAGCTAATATATTAGGAGAGCTTTCTTGCAAACCCAAGGGAGTTGCTGTAAAGATTAACTCGGCTATGTCATGCTTTTCATGAGTTGTGTCACGTCAGCTACGTTTTACTCAGGTTGGTTATTTGGGTTCCTCAAATGGAGTCTGGTCAGAATGCTGCATTTTTCTGGGTTTTAATCATTTGATTGGGAAAGTCTCCAGTGACCTACACCAAGGAGCACGTTAGAAATTGTGTTTCTCTTGTGAGGTTGAGGCAAGGTTTGCGGACTTCTCTTAGCCTTCATGTCTGAACCCTGAGCCCCCAACCCGGTCTGTGAATGTCTTGGTTGTCTCAGGAGAGTCGGGAGAAAGACAGGGTGTACCTCCTTCTTTTAGAGGCACTGCCCAGCAGTCAGAAATCTCAGCCTGGCAGGCCTCTGGGAATGAAGGATGTCAAGGAGAAAGTGGAAATCCTAGCTTCCTTCCTCAGGCCTTTGCTGTAGGAGATGGAGAATTACCCTCATTCTAGGAAATCCTTGAAGCTTAACAAAAGCGCAGCTTAAGTTATTTAGGGCTTAGAGTCTCTGCGGCTGGATTTCTAAAACGAAGTTTGTACGCAGGGTACAGGAATATAAGTGCTGGAGGAGACCTCAGATCATCTAGCCCTCTCTTTGAGTTCCCTGGAAGTTTTCCATGATACTTCAGTGTTATTATTTTATATAAACGAGTAGAACAGCACCAGACTGCCCATGAGATATTTGGCCTTCTCTTTGAAAAAAAGGGAACCTGAATATCCAAAATCATGATTTTACCTGGGATATTAACGTTTTTCTTTTTTCTTTCTTTTTCTCTCTTTTTTTTTTTTCCTTTTGAGATACAATCTTCCTCTGTTGCCAGGATGGAGGGCAGTGACATGATCTCAGTCACTGCAACCTCCGCCTGCCGCGTTCAAGCAATTCTCCTGCCTCAACCTCCTGAGTAGCTAGGACTAGAGGCGCATGCCACCACGCCCAGCTAGCGTTGTTTTTTTTTTTTTTTTTTTTTTTTTTTTTTTTTTTTTTTTTTTTTTTTTTTTTTTTTTTTTTTTTTTTTTTTTTTTTTTTTTTTTTTTTTTTTTTTTTTTGTATTTTTGTATTTTTAGTGGAGACGGGGTTTCACTTTGTTGGCCAGGATGGTCTCGATCTCTTGACCTTGTGGTCTACCCACCTCGGCCTCCCAAAGTGCTGGGATTATAGGTGTGAGCCACCGTGCCCAGCCATTTTTCTTATTCTTTTAGGGCCTGAAATAGCTGTGCTCAAATGCTTACATTTCTTAAACGAAGTATTATAAAATGCATAAGTCCTTGATGTAGGTGTGTGAATGTAAGTCCTTGTTAGATTAACAGACAGTGTGCAGATAGCTACAGAATTGAACCTCTCAATATCCTTAGCCACGTGAATCGCCATCTAATAAAAAAAATTATCGGCCGGGCGCGGTGGCTCACGCCTCTAATCCTAGCACTTTGGGAGGCCGAGGTGGGTGGATCACCTGAGGTCAGGAGTTCAAGACCAGCCTGGCCATCATGGTGAAACCCCATCTTAAAAAAAAAATAAATAAATAAAATAAAAAAAATTATAATGACTTAATCTGCTGGTTCTTTAACATGTATTTCTTTCTTTCTTTTTTTTTTTTTGGAGACAGAGTTTCACTCTTGTTACCCAGGCTGGAGTGCAATGGCGCGATCTCGGCTCACCGCAACCTCCGCCTCCTGGGTTCAAGCAATTCTCCTGCCTCAGCCTCCCGAGTAGCTGGGACTACGGGCACGTGCCACCATGCCCAGCTAATTTTTGTATTTTTAGTAGAGACGGGGTTTCACCATGTTGACCAGGATGGTCTCGATCTCTTGA
>PVKV010000874.1:31583-211597 GCA_004027835.1 Alouatta palliata | reverse complement strand
TGTGAGCTACCGCGCCCGGCCTGTATTTCTTATTTACCTTGCTTTAGTTACTGTTGTCAGCCACGTCTGTCTTTCTACCTCTTGCTCTGTCTCAAGTCTCTGTTTATTTTTTTTCTCCCCTCTGTAGTGCTTTTGAAATTTGAATCTTTCTTTATGTCTTTATGACTGGAATTGCTGGAATAGTCTCTGGGGTGGCTATTTGTTTTTTGTCATCTCTACATTCAATCTGGAGCAACAGACACAAGTTTACTACTTTTAAATGAGACCTTCAAAAACCATCATTAATGGGTACATTAAAATTCATGCCAGTTGTATGCCACCAAGATCGATTGTCTTCTTCTGCAGTATTCTCTCCTTTAATTTGTAATTCTTTTACTTAAGTGTCCAATGCAGATCTGATTCCATGTCTTCTGACTGGACTGTAAATTCCTTGAATGCACAGTACCTATGTCTGCGGTATCCTTTCAACTCCCAAGGGAGACAGCAACATTTTTAAGTTCTGTATGTGTTTGTATTGCAGGGTACATTGTAGTATTGCTCACTCTATAAACCTCTCCGGTAAAATGATTCATTTTCCTATGGTTGTGGGTATGACAACACCTTTTTCTGAAGTTTGTCAGGAATATAAAACTACTGTTTACTAACTGATGAAGGTATTTGGATTTGGGGTGTTTAAAGAAGTGAGAAAGTGTATTGCTATTAAAAAAAAAAAAAAAAAGTTGAGGTTTCTCCGTTTTGGCCAAGCTGGTCTTAAACTCGTGACCTCTGGTGATCCACCCGACTCGGCATCCCACAGTGCTGGGATTACAGGTGTGAGCCACCGTGCCTGGCCTGCTTTCATTCTTTTTAACAGCCTGTGGGTTCACTTGTTCGAGGTCTGTCCAGAAAGACCATTTCCCCTTTACCTTATGGGTGTAATTCTGACCTCCAAAACTGGGTCTTGGTCACACAGTACTTGTTTGGAAATTCCTCTAAAGAAGGTTTATTTTGACTCTGAATATTGGCTTGCTTTCTATTCATTAACTCCTTTCTTTTCTTACGTTTCTCCAGGATGACAGTGATGGGATTCCGTGGTCAGAAGAACGGGTGGTACGTAAAGTCCTTTATTTGTCTCTGAAGGAGTTCAAGAATGCCCAGAAGAGGCAGCATGGGGAAGGCATTGCTGGGAGCCTGAAAACTGTGAATGGTGAGTTGACTCTCCTTGGAATATCTTGTAGAACGTACGATATCTCTGGGCATGACCTTGTTTCTGAATTGGATGTGTTCTGGCAGCTTGTGTTTCCTTGTCTAGGCACTTAAGAGCAGTCTGTAGGCTAGGTGAATCTGCACTCCAGACATCCTGTTGGGTTTATAGGCTTATTTTTATGTTCTTTTATGTACTGTATTATATAGTGGACGAAATGCCTTAGTCTATTCTGTAGGTCCTGTCTTGCTGGTTTTTCTATATGTATATGTCTTTCCACACAGGCACATGAGTAGAACTCTGATGATCTTGCTGAAACGTGGAGTCTTCAGTTCTTGTCCCCGCGTAGTATAGGAAGTAGCCTGAATCTCTCTGTCTGCTGACTTTCCTGCTCTCTGGCCCAACAGCCTTCTCATCCGTGCTTCCTTTCTTGTTGATCAGGCCAGGCAGGTTGCTGTAGTGGGACAAGCATGCTGTGACTTAGAACTCCCATGCCTTCAGAAGTGTGCTTCTTCCTGGATGGTTAATAGTTGGTTCCTTGATGCCTGGAAGGAAACTTGTTCCAATCTGAGTTTGTTCTCATGTCTGTTTTGAACAGGGTTCGTACGGTACAGATGAAGTCATCTAACGAAAAACATCTGAGGACAAACATGTGCTTGTAGTTTACTATTATATATCATGGGAATTCAGTGACATTCTGTAATCTCTTTGTGCACTTATCAGGATTACAGTTAAAGTGAATGAACTGACCATGTTTTGGTTTGTGCTTCCTTGGGGAAAGGAGATAAGAGCTGGTTCTGTTCTTTTTTGAGAGCTGTGGCTCTGGTCTTAGGAGAGTCAGCATATATGGGGTGTCAGGGTGCAAAAGGAGAGGTTCACCATGGCTTGCAATTTGTTTCCCATTACCTTAGTTGTAAGGTGAGTTATCTGGCAGCCTCCTGTTTGAAACTAGTGCTCACAGGCGGTACCTGTTGCTGCTTTGTTTTTATGGGGCCATGGCAGAGTTTCCTGAGTCTCCTTCTGCTATTGCGTGACTTGAAACAAGAGCCTCTGTCCACCCTCCTGGGTTTTCTTTCTTATGGGTGACTTGGCTTTGGAGGTCAACCATTAAGGCCATAGTGGCTCAGTCATGTGTGCGTCCCTCAACAAATCTCAACCAACATATATGGGAAAGGCCCATTTTGAATCTTAACATTTGCAGAAAACAGAATAAGTTGTGGAATCTATTGCCATAGCATCCAATTTAGACCCTCATAGCTACTTTCTTAGAAGGCAGTCTGCCTTTTTATGTGGGTCTCCTGCAGATAGGGACCCTAGCCATTTGTTGCTTGATAATATAGTAAACTAAAAACCTTGTGTCTAGTTGGAGAACATTTGATGTGTTTATTGTCATTGATTCCTGTTGACCATAGTTTCTTGCTTAAATGTGAGGGGTTGAGAACGAAGGAGAAGATCACTTAATCCTGGCATTTAGAGTGGAACAATGGCTGCTCTACTGTGAGATTGTGTGGTTTTGATGCTGAACGGTGCTGTTCAGGAGCAGTATAATGCCTTAGTGTTTCTTGAAATTGCCAACAGTGGAAACAAAAACACGCATCCTTTCTTAAGGGGGAAACACCAGCTTTTGGAACAAGAAGTTAGCCAGATGTCCTTGATTAATAAAGGTGAAATTTGAGTGAACGAACAAAAGCTAACGTTTGTCATTCCAGAAGCAACCAGTGCTGTTAGCCAGTTGACTAAATATAGGTGTAGCTTTGGCATATTCAAAGGCTTGATGATACTTAGGAGAAAATCTAAGTTGGCAAAGATGCCCCCATTGGGATCATCAAAGGCTTTTTATTTATTCTGGCACCACCTTCATAAGGGACGGTTAGTTTTTGTCATGCTAGTTTGCTTTTTATTCAGATAAAGACTTAAAGTCTTTAAAAAGAATACAGAGACATGGAGGCTTCTCTTTTGGTTGTGAAATTGCTGTGAATATGCCTTTTTCTAGTTTGTGTTTTGCAGGTTTTTGTGAAGGCAGCAGTCCAAGGTTACTTTTTTTTTTTTTTTAATTGTGTATGTTGGATTTCTGTAGCAGTCTGAGTAAACATAACTTGAGTGTGCTTTTTCCTTGCTGTTGTGGCTCATGCCTGTAATCCCCAACCCTTTGAAAGGCCGAAGAGGGAGGATTGCTGGAACCCACGAGTTCAAGACCTGCCTGGGCAACAAAGTGAGACCCTGTCTTTCATCATCATCATCATCATCATCATAAATTAGCCAGGCATGGTGGCAGATGCCTCTAGTCCCAGCTACTCAAGAGGCTGAGGCAGGAGGATTACTTGAACCCAGGGGAGGTCAAGGCTGCATTGAGCTATGTGCATACCCCTGTATTCCAGCTTGGGCAACAGAGCAAGACTGTCTCTTAAAACATCATTATTTTGAAGGCAGCTACCATGTTAAAGTGTGCTTTCTTATTTTGGGGAGCTGCTGGGAAGAACAGGAAACTAGAATTGGTATCATGGGAAGAGTTCCTCTTTTATAGGTGTGCGGGAGTGTGATCAAGAGTAAGCTGAAACAGTAGGGAGAAACCAAGACTTTTGGATTGGTGAGGTTGTGGGAGTAGGCGCAGTTGTAACTGCAAGCTGTGTTGTGCATATCCATACGGACGTGTGTGTGTGTGTGTGTGTGTGTGTGTGTGTCTTGGTACGTATGTGTGTATGTATATGCATGCTCCTCTGTAAATCCCTTTAGTTTGAATGGATACTTCATAGTCGGCCATCACTTATGTACTATTTCACAGAAACATTTAAATGTCAAATGAAACCAGAGGATAGGTTAGTGGGAGTGGAGGCGGGGTGTTTTAGGGTTTTTCATGTTGCTAATGAAGACATACTCAAGAATGGGAAGAAAAAGAAGTTTAATTGGACTTACAGTTCCACATGGCTGGGGAGGCCTCAGAATCATGGAGGGAGATGAAAGGCACTTACTTCTTACATGGCGACAGTGAGAGAAAATGAGAAAGAAGCAAAAGCGGAAACTCCTGACAAAACCCATCAGTTTTATTGAGACTTTTTCACTATCACAAGAACAGCACGGGAAAGACTGGCCCCCGTGATTCAATTACAACCATGTGGGAATTCTGGGAGATACAATTCAAGTTGAGAATTCGGTGGGGACACAGCCAAAGCATATCGCAGGAGATGATGGACTGGAATGCTTTTTAAGTCATGCAACTTTTTTTCTTTTCTCAATTTTTATTTTTATGTTTTGCTTAGTTTCCACCCTGTAAGAGCCCTTTTCAAATGTCAGTGTTTCCACTGGTTCATTTTTAATTGTCACAGAAATTTGGTTGTAGAGTTTTAAGATTGTCCAGTCCAGAGCCATTGCTAGGAGGTGCTATATGATGCTGGTCAGGCAAGGGTCAGAACATGTCCCTTCACCCCAGAGAGTGGCGGGTGGTGGTGGGACCTTTTGCCTCTGTGTCCTCTTTCATGCTTTTGAGCTTGGAGACAGTGACATGCCTCCGAGAGCCCTAGTGCTTCCATTTGTAAGGTGAAAGCCCCGTCTGACTATGGGGCCTTTATGACTGTTAGGTGTGGTCGTGACTTTCTTAAAGTCTCACACAAGTATTGAATTCACAGTAGCAGATTTGGAATTGCAGCTGAAGTCTTGAAACTTTGAATCCAGTACTTGTTTTCAAGACAGAATGCATGAAAACTGCATTGGAGCTTTGCAACAGGAATACTGAAAAGATGTTTTGTTTTGTTTTTCCCATTGCCCGTTTTAAACAGCATTGTTTCTGGATCTTTTATTATTGGAAAATAATATTGGATTATTGGAAGCTTTCCTGTGAAACATCATTTGTTTTCACTGTAATATTTAAAAGTAACAGAACGGAGTTTACAGAATTTTAATCTAATTTGTAAATAAAATAGATGTGACTTCTTCTAAATTATTGGCGTGCTGGTGTAAGGAACAAGCAGCCCTTTGCCCTTCATTTATGTGAAAGAGGTCGGGTATCCAGTGCTTGGAAACAGTGAGTGAACATTGCAGCTCGTAGCTGAGCAGGTGAGCTCAGCCGCCCTGGTTCTGCAGGTCTGTGATTCGTAGTAACCCGAGCAGACATAAGCTAGAGGAGACAACTCGTTTTTCATGTCATAATATCCATGTTTGCTCTCAGTCTTGTTTTTGTAGTTATATAGTGACAAGGAATGAAATTTTTTTGGCCCTACTGTTGGTAGGAAATGGGAGTCTTGAACAGCCTCGTGAGTTGTCCGTGTAGCATCTGATGCCATCATTACAGCTTGTTGGTTATTGCTGGGCTTACACGCGAGGCGGTAAGATTTGCTGATTGTGTGTCTACTTTCTGTTGCAGATAATGCCACTTTTCATGGATGTAATAAATTGACAAAAGCTTTAGAAAGGACTGGCAGAGGCTGAGACCTTGGCCACTCTTCGAGGGCCCTTGGCCTGCTGGGGCTGAAATTAGGGACATTTAAATAATAACATGCTACACAAATAGTGAGTACACATAATAATTACACAGTCAGGGAGGGGAGCTATTAGCTGTATTTGAATTTCATTTGCTTCCTATAAATGTCATCTGAGATCAAGTCCTTTGGCCAGCAAAACACTCTTGATGAGATTTAAGGGACCCTGGATTCATTTCCTTAGACTTACCCCAGGCAGTAGTTGTGATGTCTAGCCTACATTGAGTTCTCATTATTTTCCAGTTATTGTTCTAGTACTTTAGCTGTTACTCATTTAATCTTCAGAACAAATAATTTTGTAGATGAGGAAACTATATACTAAGAGTGGATTAGCAATTCGCCTACCCAACTATTAAGTGGAAGTGCCAGGATATAAACACAGGCTTTTTGGATCAGAGCTCCAGCACTTTCTGGATTACAGCTCCCATGCTTTTAATCACCACGTAGATAAGGAGACGTAATTTTGGCTCCTTTCATAAAGATAGCATTCCAAAAATAAGAATTTGTAGGAAGACTTGACTTTTTTAAGTAGCTGTTTCTTTGGAAGGAGGTAAGTGGAATTTTTTATTGGGAACGAGAACCTTGGAAGGGTTTCTGGCTTTTATTTATGGGTTGTAATTGAATTGATAGATTGTATCAAAAAATGTAGACTCCGAATTGGTTATCCTCCTCTCTTCAGTCACAGACACACAGATGCATCCATTAGTTTCCATTTCCTCACTTAGAGTGTTGTGTTTTTAATGTTGTTGTCGGTCTGGCTGGCTGCCCTCTCACTGGAGGGACAGTTCATGGACGTTCTGGTAACAGCTGCCAATTTGTAGCCAAGGACCAATACTGGAAGTGCAGATACAGGACATTCTGTAGCCAACCCCCCACCCCAGCCCCCCACCCCTACCCAGTCCCCCTTCCCCCTTCTAGAAACGTAAGTTTGAACTCTTTTCAGAATCTTCCAGTCATTTCTAAAGATTCTTGATATGTATGGAATGAAATGTGGGCCCAACTGTGATTTCATTGTTAACAAAATATATTCACACAAGTTATAAAAACATATTTGTGAGTCAGAATAAAAAAGTGAGGTCACATGGTCTGATTTATGTGCTATGTTTGAAATGAGCGTCTGGGGTATATAGTAACCTTCCGTCTGTGAAGGGGGACACATGTTCCTTCTGTTTTTGCTGGAGACTTTGAGGTCTAGTTCTAGCGATGGTCCCTACTTTGTCATTATCATTATTTTCTTCTGAAGAAAGTGGCTTATGCTTCTCCTTTACCGAAGTGCTGATGTCTGTGCTCTCGTCTCCTCTGTACGCTGTAGGGAGGCCAGCTGCAGCTTGAGTTTTCTCTGACACTCCTGTGTCTTGGCCTCCAGACTTCTCTTTTCCTCTCCTGTGTCCCCTGATGTGACGACACACACCGTGTGTGAAAGAAAGCTGGCTGAAATGAACGGGCTTAACAGTTGAAAACAACTTCCTTTTTGTTTACTAAGCAAGCTACATTTGTTGTGAAAAGTCAGAAGGCTTGGGCTCTGTCTTTCAGCTGTGTTTTTTACTTAGTGATGTAGGTGGGGCATTTCTCAGTCAGATTTTCATTCTGTCAGTATTGGAGTTTCTGCTATGTGGGAGGCATTGCGGGTATAAAAACTGAGCTCAGGTTGCTTATTTTGGCCAAGTCCTAATACTTTATTTCATCTCTTCTAAGAGGTCATTGAATGATGCACCATTGTTTTATGTATCAGTAAGCAAGAACGAAACAGTGCTTCCAGTTACGAATGTGGGGCATCTTAATTATGAGATGCATGTTTTAACATGAGAAAAATAGGTACGACTTAACATCTGTAAAGCAGGATAAAATACTATAGGATAAATGCTTTAAAAACCAAACAGGTGTATGGGTCAGTGCAGGAGGCTAGCAGGGAGGCAGGTGATGCCAGAGGCCCAGTCCTAGGATACAGGAAAAGTTGCATTTCCAGGAACCTTGCAAAGGGGCCTTGAAAGATGGGAGAGTTTTCTGAGCAAGAGTTTAGGTTGGCACGGTCAGCAAATATTTGACTGGACTTTTGATGTCAGAATCTAGTGTGACAAATGGCTGCAATAGCCAGTGTTGGTGGCCAAGTCACTTGTATGGGTCTGGCACCAAAGGAGTGGTGTGCAATATTAAGGACTGCTAGAGCAGGAAGGTTCTTTTTGGAGATATATAGGTCAAACTCATCGTTTTACAGATGAGGAATTTTGAGCCTTGATGAGAAGCTTAACGGGAAGGCATGGATCATGCTGAAGTCCGATTGGAACCAGAAATCCAATTTAAGTGACAGTGAGGCGCCACGCTTCCTAGTAGGGATGGCTGCTGGCATGCATTTCCTGGAGCGTTAAGAATGGAGGTGCCTGAGGAGGTTAATGTGCTCCTCTTTCGGGTCACTTTGTGCTTGACACCCACTGCCCCTCTAGTTCTCTCAGCCCGCCTCCTTTTTCCGCTCAGTGAGCTGTGCTCTGTTTCCCTGATTACATCATCATTTTCATCAAATCCTGGACTGCTTTAAGTGGGAGGGACGCAGCACTCAGGTAGCCTCACCTGGGAGTGGAGTAGGCTGTAGGGCGGAGGAGGTGGTGTGTGTGGGGAGACAGAAGGGAGAGTAGTCTGAGCTTGAGTTGGCCTATTTGCTACAGCATTTTCCTGCTTGTGTCAGTTCTTATAGAAGTTCAGCTTCAGAGAAGTGTGGACGGCAAATGGATGGAAATTTGTTATAATCTAGATTTTTTTTTTTCTTTGAAACAGGATCTTGCTGTGTTGCCCGGGGTGACCTTAAATCCCTGCGCTTAAGCAATCTTCCCATCTCACCGTCTGAGTCATTGGCACTACTGGCATGTATCATCATGCCCAGTTTGGGATTTTTTTTTTTTTTTCTTTTTTAAAGCTGAAGTTCCTTCTTTAAGGGTCTCTCTAGTTTCTTTGTGGACAAAATCAATCACCCCTCTGCCATGGCATCAGACTGGAAATGATCCCTCCTTTCTTCATTACTTTTCCCTCTTCACTGGTTCATTTCCACCATTGTAAACATGTTCTTAATTTTCCCATAATAAAGTACAGCCTCCCTGGTTCTTGTATGTCCTGCCTGCGCTGTCCTTCTCTTAGTTTATAGCAGAATCCTCCCAAAGAAAAGGTCTAAAGGGTTTTTCTCCGTGCCCTTCTATTTATATTCATATTAATATCCTCCAGCCTTTCTTTGCCATTCACCTTTGAACCCCTCATGTTGGGCCACTTATCGAGGTCAGTGGTGATTGCCTAAGCCACATTTCCTTTATTCTGGGCTGTAATTGCTCATTCAGCAGCATTTACCATGGTTGAACATCCCCTGAACACCAGCTGCCTGCTTGACTGCTGCATTTGATTTTTAAAATTATTTTGTTTATTCATTCTTTTTGGAGATGTAGTTTCCCTCTTGTCCAGGCTAGAGTGCAGTGGCACGATCTTGGCTCACTGTACCCTCTGCCTCCCAGGTTCAAGCGATTCTCCTGCGTCAGCCTCCAGAGTAGCTGGGATTACAGGCATGCGCCACGATGCCTGGTTAATTGTGTATTTTTAGTAGAGACAAGGTTTCTCCATGTTGATCAGGCTGGTCTGGAACTCCCAACCTCAGGTGATTCACCTGCTTGGGCCTCCCAAAGTGCTGGGATTACAGACATGAGCCACTGTACCCACCTATTTTTATTTTTTATTTTTTATTTTTTATTTTTTAGAGATAGAGTCTCCTTCTGTGTCCCAGGCCCGAATGCACTGGCTCGACTACAGCTCACCACAGCCTCGGCTCTCAGGCTCGTGTGTCCTTTTGCCTTATCCCCCTGAGTATCTTGGACCACAGGTGGGTGCCACCACGCCCAGGTAATTTTTAAATTATTTGGAGAGATGGCATCTCCCTGTGTTGCACAGGGTGATCTTGAACTCCTGGGGTTAGCTGATCCTCCCAAAGTCCTTACAGGTGTGAGCCACTGTGCCTGGTCCACTGTGGTTTTTTCATAGGCCTCATGAACTTAAGATGTCCCAAAGCCAACTATCTGCAAGGTGTGTCATCTGCTTCTGGCCCCCCCAGCCCTTTCCCTTTTTCAATAAGTGGCAGTTCCTTTTTACTAATTGTGGTGGCCAAAACTTTGGAGTCATCTCTTAACGTCTTTTTTCAGATTTTGCATTCAGGTTTAGCTAACATGTTTTATTTATTTAGAGACAGGGTCATGCTCGTTTCCTAGGCTGGAGTGCATGGGGGCAGTCACAGCTCACTGCAGCCTAGACCACCTGGGCTCAAGCGATTCTTCCCCTTTAGCAACCCCCACCCACCCACACACACCTAGGTACTCTGAGTTGCTGGGACTACAGGCATGTGCCATCATGTCCAGCAAATATTTTTGTATTTTTTCGTGGAGAAAGGGGTGTTGCTGTATTGCCTAGGCTGGTCTTGAATTCCTGGGCTTAAGCAATCCTCCTTCCTGCCTTGGCCTCCCAAAGTGTTAGAATTAAAGGTGCGAGCCATTGCTCCAGTCTTTAGCTACCCTTTTTGAAACTCATAGTCCCTTTCAATTCTGAACTTGCACCCCTGCTTCTGTTCCACATTGTCATATTGTCTAGCTTGGGTTGTATTGCAGCCCGGGGTGCTCTCTCTCAGCTTCTGCCTTTGTATTCCTTCAAGCAGCCAGCACTAGCTTTTAAAAATGTAAATTCATGCCTGTAATCCCAGTACTTTGGGAGGCAGAGGCGGGCGGATCACAAGGTCAAGGGATCGAGACCATCCTGGCCAACATGGTGAAACCCCATCTCTACTAAAAATACAAAAAAAAAAAAAAAGCTAGGCATGGTGGTGCGTGTCTGTAGTCCCAGCTACTTGGGAGGCTGAGGCAGGAGAATTGCTTGAAATCAGAAAACGGAAGTTGCAGTGAGCCGGGATTGCGACACTGCACTCCAGCCTGGCAACAGAGCGAGACTCCCATCTAAAAAACAAAAAAGTGTAACTTAATCTGTGTTGTGATCCTTCTGATTTTGGTGTGTCTGCCCATCCTCTTAATTTGAATGCTAAATATGTCCTCATGCTGGCCACTTGATTGCTTGCCCCTGCCCCCCCAATCACTCTGTTGTCATTCTCTCTCTGTCTCTCTCTCTCTGCCTCACCAACTCCAGTCTTCCTGCTACTTTAACGACACAAAGCATACTCTGTTTAGCTCTTGCTGATTCTTCTATTGAGACTTCTCTCCCTTCCAGCATCTGTGACTTGATCTCTCTGTACATTTCAGGTTCCCCTTCAAATGCCCCCTTACCCTGGAATGTTCCTTGAACATCCTAGTAAAAAGGGTACCTGTCTCTGTTACTCATTAGTGCTTATGAAGTCTGTCTGCACAGCATTTCTCACTGCCTGACATTGTAGTACTGGGAGGAAGTGTGTGTGTGTTTGTGTGTGTGTGTGTGTGTGTATGTGTTCGTTTGTTCCTGTCTAGCCACATTTGACTGTAAACTCTTTGAGAGGTAAATTTCATTTGTGTTGACTGCTGCTCTGTTCCGGTGCCTGGGATCTCCCAAGTCTGTTGTGTGAATGAGCATGCTCAGCGGCTCACCTGCATGCCACCCACGTCTCTCCCGCCCCCTCCCCAGCACTTCTTGTTGCCATGCTGTGGACGTGCCTCTCTCTGTTGGACTGAGAGTCTGCCAACGGGGACTCCAGATTTCATTTTAGAAACGCTCACACTGTGACACCCTAGGCCCCCAGATGTCAGCTCATCTCATTTTCCCCATAGCCAGAGGGAGTTTCTTGGAATTGGGTCAGCCTTGTATCCTTGCTTTCTGAACCACATTCATTGCATCCCTGTTTTGGTACAAGGTATGTTGCTTGGTAATTTATATTAAAATTGGGCTTTTAAGAAACAGTTTTAAAAAATTATCTCTTAATTCTCAATTGATGATTTTCGTACTTTTCCTACTATGTTTTGGGTTAGTTTAATGGGCGTCAGGTGTTATGCAGCTTGTACAAGGCCACGTAGCAGAGAAGTTGTCAAATTGGCGTTTGAACTCAGAGTTTCTGACTCTAGATCTGTGTGTGTGTGTGTGTGTGTGTGTGTTTAAACCAAGGAAAAGCTGTGAAACCACATATCTCAAGTGTATCTTGTTTTGAAAAGTATATACACCTAACCGAGTGACCGACACTCCAGTGTAGATACCTTCCTGTCACCCTGAAAAGGCTCCTCCTCCTTCCTTCTCCCTTTCGTACAGTTGACATGTTTATTTTTGTATTTAGAGACAGTCTTGCTCGCTACTCAAGCTGGAGCACTATGTAACCTCAAGATCCTGGCCTCAGTTGATCCTCCCTCCTGCTGGCTTTGCTGGCATGAGCCACTTTGCCTGGCCAGTTGACTTATTTAAATGTATGTGCTCGTTTGGACTTTGCCAACACCACTGTCTCTATTTTTAAGAGCTGTTATGCTTATTGATGGGTGTATGATGTTTGCCCAGAATGTGCCAGATGTCTGAGAGTGTCTGTTGGGGGCTGAAAGTGCTTGATGGCCAGAGGCCCATGTGTGTCCCCTTAGCAGCTCGAGAAGTGGCTTATGTAGGCACAGTGTTTGAATAGGAACCCTGTAATTGGAAAGATGGTGACATTCTTACAGTCAGACTCTCTCTTAAACTGGCATCATGGTTTTGTTCTGAACTGTAGTGCAAACCCGGAGCAGATGGCTTTGGAGCAGGCTTCGTTCTGATTCTCTTCCATGTCACCTTTCATGTGTAGCACGTTGGCCACCACTGTTGCTAATCTGTGAGTATTCAGAATACTCAGCCTGGTGTGTTAACATAAAAAGTTCTGAAATTAGGGTCCCAGACTTCGCTTTTCCCAGAGGCACTCTGCAGATACATCCGTAGGTCATGTCTTTTGCTAGTACGATGTGTTTTAGACTGATTCCTGTGAGGAGCCCATGATCTCCTTGTTGCCCTTGTGGATACCAAGACAACAGTGCCCATGGTGGGATAGGATTGCTCCTCATCGACCTTAGGGGTTCGAGCTTCAACAGAAGACTTTGTGGGGAGCACATTACAGTCTCTGCAGGCCTTGGAGATGGTGGCAGTTTTATTCCATTCTAACTGTAGATTAAATTAACCTCCATGTTAATCTGCACATTGTTTTTTTTCTTTTTTGCTTGTGTGATACTAGAAACCCGTAGAGCTGTTTGACCTTTGAGAAGGTTGGATGGAGTGTCTACTTTTGAGCCGGGGGATGGCATTTGTGGTGGCCATAGAAGGATGTTTCTGTTGTCATAGATTATTTGGGGGAAGCATTGTGGGATTATTTGAAGATTTCTGAGGTTGAGGAATCCTATTTGTTAAACAAAAATTCATCCTATCTGCCTATTGTGACTCCCAGCCATTTTTTATTCTTTTCATGTAATAGAAAGGAAAGACCCTGCCAGAGGTGACTAGTTTGTGAATAGGATTTATTATTTAAAACATTCTTTCTTGTAAAGTGATAATTGTCCCCTGCTAGAGAAAGACCTCATGGGTTTCCAAAATCTTCGAATTCTGTGATATGTATATTTAAGTAGCTTTAATTACTCTCAGGTTTACTGTTATGGACTGTGCTTGTGAATGTCTTAGATCTGATTTCCCTCAAATTTAGAGGGCCTTTTACTTAGCTTTTGGAAATAACCTGTTGTTACTTGAGCTGCATTAAATGTTTAGAGTCCTGTATGGTGTATCTTTAAAGCCAGAAGAGTGATTACTAGATATGCTTTTGGGAAATTACCCTACAGTCTATCAATCCCTTAATTTACAATTTGATTTTTAAGCTCACCTGCTGCCAAACCTCATCTATCCTCCTGGCTTCCTCTGTAGGCTTTAACGTGCTTCTGTAGAGTCCCAGATTTAGCTTCTTCATAATTTCTTTCCCAAGGATCATAAAAACAGTACAGGTCTATTATTCAAGGAGATATAGGAATGAGGAGAGAAACAGGACCTGTGGGGTTTTTTTTTTTTTTTTTTTTTTTTTTGGGAGATGGAGTCTCGCTCTGTTGCCCAGGCTGAGGTTCAGTGGTGAGATTCTAGGCCCACTACAACCTCCCTCTCCCAAGGTCAAGCAGTTCTCCTGCTTCAGCCTCCAGGCACCCACCACCACACCCGGCTACATGAGCTGTTTTATGATCTTGCACCTGCCCATCGGGAGAGCATTTACCAGTGACATTTACCCATCCTTGATTATAAACCGGCAAGGCCAACCCTGTACCCTGCCATTGACATCCAAGGAGTGCTGTCTCTTGTGTTTCAGGGTGACTCATGCCCCGCATGCCTGGAGGCCCCCATGGCTTCTCTCTCTACCCTCTTCCCTGACCTGTTGTTACTAGTGTTCTTGCATCATTTATGGTTTGGCTCTAATAGCTGGTTCAGCCGTTTCTGCACAGAGGTTGTCTTGTGTAACCTGCCCTACCCTTGTCATCTGGGTAATCCTTAACTGAGTCTATATTTCCTTTTTGCAGATAGGTGGGTGCCTGGCATGCTTGGTACTACCTGTCTTGGTGACGGGGAAGGCCTTATGCACTGAGGCTCCCAGGCTAGCTCTGGCGGTCTCTGATGTGGTAATCTCCCTTTAGCTTTCCACGGCTCTCAAAGTTACGCCGCCTTCTGATGCATGAAGGCAGTCCAAGGTCTCCATTTTGCAATCATTTATTCAACCGTTTTTTTTTGTTTGTTTGTTTTTTTGAGACGGAGTTTCGCTCTTGTTACCCAGGCTGGAGTGCAATGGCGCGATCTCGGCTCACCGCAACCTCTGCCTCCTGGGTTCAAGCAATTCTCCTGCCTCAGCCTCCCGAGTAGCAGGGACTACAGGCACGTGCCACCATGCCCAGCTAATTTTTGTATTTTTAGTAGAGACGGGGTTTCACCATGTTGACCAGGATGGTCTTGATCTCTTGACCTCGTGATCCACCCGCCTCGGCCTCCCAAAGTGCTGGGATTACAGGCGTGAGCCACCGCGCCCAGCCTAATATTCAACCGTTTTTAAGTATTAATTTATTTAACTGTTTTTAATTTTTCTGTTGCCCAGGATGCAGTGCCGTGACGCAATCTCGGCTCCCTGCAGCTTGAGCGCACCACCCCCAGCAGTCCTCCCACCTCAGCCTCCTGGCACGTGTCACCAAGCCTGGCTGATTTTTAAATGTTTGGGTAGAGATGGGGGTCTCACAGTATTGCCCAGGCCAGAACGCTGTTATTTTTGATAGTCTCCTTCCGTCCTCTGCAATTGGGGTTTTTATGAAGGGACCCATGCTTTTGAATGCATATTTAAAAAATAGCATCTTGCCTCCTTCTGAAGCAAATTGAGAAGAGTGAATCTTGAGTGGTCTGTTCCCTAGGGGCTCCCCCAGCAGTGTAGCCTCCGCAACATGACTGTGTTCGTAGTGTCATTTGAAAGGGCCTTCCAGTTAGCTCAGTTGGAAAGTGTTAGAGTTTTAAAGGGTTAGCTGGAGGGCTCTCAGCTGGCAATTTCTGAATCCCTCTGAGGAAAATGTTGGGAAACTCCCCACTCTGCCTAACTCTTTTTATAAATGGAGAAGCCAGGAGTTAGGAAACCGTCATACAAAGTGAGGTCACACCCTCTTCGGAAACATGTTATTATCCTAGCTAAGACCGTGGACTATTATTTATGGTAATGTGATGGTATCAGCCCCCTCCCACCCTTTGATGTTTTGATGTTTCAGAGAGCCCATCAGTTCATCTTCCTGCTACCAAAAATAGAAGTGTGTAGTGCAGCAATTTACAGTGTTTTTCTATTTTTAACTGGAGAGCTTTTTTTTCCCACGAGATGCACATGGTTTTTAGTTTCCTCCTTTGACAATTTAAATGAAGATGGAGTGTTTTATTCAACAGGTGTCCCACCTTCTAAGGAAAGTGCACTTTTTTCAACCCCTGCCTCCTGCCCTTCTCTGTTTAAGAGAACAAGGTTCTGTGGTAAGGAGGAGGAGCTTGCCATTGATTTACTCTTAAGTTTCTTGACATCTATCTGACTTGCATTTCAGTCTGATGAGAAACCCAGTGTGAATGCACCATGGAGCTCTAGAGGTTTCCATGCTCCTGAGTTGTCAAGCCCTGTAGCCACTTCTGCCCAGTCCCCAGAGAAGTCTAGAGATGGAGAAGAACTCAACAGAGCATGCTGGTGTGGGGTTCTTTCTTTAACTGTTCATCCCCACACACCTGCAGTGCCGCACACTAAGGTCCAGCCGGGATGTCCTTTCTAGCTCTGTCCACATTGTGCAGCCAATGCTGGGTGCTTCTAGACTTCTGGGGTCTCCCTTTATG
This sequence comes from Alouatta palliata, assembly GCA_004027835.1. NCBI lineage: Eukaryota > Metazoa > Chordata > Mammalia > Primates > Atelidae > Alouatta > Alouatta palliata. The sequence goes on along the minus strand of PVKV010000874.1, from coordinate 195,637 downwards.
GAAGAATTCCAAGGGAATAGGTTAAGATTGCCATCAAGTGGCTGTTCTTGGTAGTGGATGTTGACATCCCCGCTGGCCGATTTCTTAGACCCTCTGTCTGTGCGAGGGATTGCCTGTCCTTTTGTGGGGGTAGGCAGTTGTTGATAGAGCTCAGGACATCTCTATTTTATAGCCTTGAAAGCATCTCTGAGAATGCAAGCTGGGTCTTCTCATGTGTGCTCTGTAAAACTGAAGGCAGGCTGGATTGTCCCTGGAATTGGGAATACAGACTATCAGATTTCCTGGAGAGAATGGCTGGGCATCCACCTTCCTGCCAGCTCGGGGCCAGGAGGTCGCAGTCCTTTAGGTTTGCTAGTGGAAATTGTTGAAGGATCACACCGTCATCCCGGTAAGTGTAGCCCAGGGTCCCACCAAGGGTTCAAAGAACCAACCAACTTGATACCACCATTCTGTTAGGTTTCTCTTTGTTGTTTTCCAGCTCAGAAAATGGGACACTAATTTTTTTTTCTTCAGAGGTGGTATTCTTAGGATTAATGCAGTTGATTTATTTCAAGTTCTTAGTGCTTGGAAGAATGTAAACATTTAAACGATGATCGTTATTGTGGTTGTAGATATACGTTACCCCATCATGTCCTGTTAGTGCTGTAGTTTGTCATGAAGTAGGACAGCTAAGGAATGGTTTTCAAGTTGGTTAGCCCCCTTCCTAGGTTCTGAATGCCAGTGGCTTATAATTAGGCCTCACCCTAGGACTTAGGGAGCCGACTGCTGTGGCTCTGACAGACAGAAGGAAGAATTGCCTCTTTAGTTTTCCCAGCAAGTCATCCTCGGTGGTGTTGGTAAAGCTGCCCTATAGGTGTAGTAGGTGTTAGTTTGGATAGGAGGGGTACCCCACCCCTATCAGGGCACAGAGTATTGGATTCTGAAGTCTCTGAGGACCCCTAGCAAGAGTTTCTAAGCTGACATGTGATGTATGATGGAGGCTAGATCTGTGCCAGCTGGATCAGGGGGGTGGAGAGGCCTGGGACAGACAGAGGGGAGAAAGTAACTATGGGATTGCATCTGATGGGGACAAACTCAAAGTTAAGGTCAACAAAAGAAAATTCTTAAGGCCAATCTATTTTAGGCAGCTTTTTAGAAATGATAAAGGCTGTGTTATGCAACTAGTCACTTTGCAATCTGTCAAATCATATTAAACCAGAATTCCTGGACTGTAGCCATCTGAACCAATATTGAATGCATCAAAAATTTGATGTGTTGGAATGGGCACTGACATTGGATCGTAATTCTAGTTCTACCGGTAACTGGGTGTTTCTGAGCAAATCATGGCTTCCTCCTTATGTAAAACAAAACGCCAGATCTCTTTGTCGTGTTTGGTTTTGTTTCAGTGGTGACTGGCATTGAGGTGTTGAAGGCATGCTCCTGCTCTCCCACCTTGGTGGCTCTGTCAAGCTTTTGGGTCAGGGAAGCGTTTGGATGCTTTTGCAGAATTTGGAGGGAAGTGAATGAAGTATTCTGGAAGCCATGAATGTGCCCTTCATGGCTACTGTCTCTCTCCTTTGGTGTGTGAAGGCACCAATACAGTGATCCCAGAGTGGGGTGTGTGTGTGTGTGTGTGTGTGTGTGTGTCTGTCTGTCTGGAGGTGGCAAAACGTGAGTTCACCTCGGCCTAGGTTTTAGTGGCACTTTGTTCAGAGTACTAGGTGATGATTACTGTCAAACTACATTAAGGTGACCTAAAACCATTTCTTAATTTTTTTTTCTTTGAGACAGTCTTGTTCTGTTGCCAGGCTGAAGTACAGTGGCAAAACTTCAGCTCACTGCAAACTCCACCTCCCAGGTTCAAATGACTCTTGTCTCAGACTCCCAAGTATCAGGGATACAGTCGCCCACCACCACGCCCAACTAATTTTTGTATTTTTCTTTTTGTAGAGATGAGGTTTCACCATGTTGGCCAGGATGATGTCTATCTCTTGACGTCATGATCCATTCGCCTCAGCTTCCCAAAGTGCTGGGATTACAGGCATGGGCCACCCGTGCCCGGCCCCTAAAACCATTTGTAATAAAAATCACCCTTTGGGATATTTGTTTTATATGAAGTTTCCCCTACAGTTTTTAGTTTTCTGAATAAGCCTGTGGCTCTTTAACACTACCAATCTCTATTTCCCATTCTCCCCTCCCCTACAAGCTAGACTGATTACCACCTCGAGCCATCTGCTGCTAAATTTAAGGTGATATGTCAGCCTGCTGCTGCATTTGCCCCCTGAAAAGGATTCACCTTCTGTCTGCCTTGCCCTGTTTATGGAATATGGTGGTGAGGAGGGGGTTCTAAGCTTGTAACAGGGCAGCGGAGGGACGAGGGTCTGCTACAGACGTGGCAACAGACATGTTGGTCAGCATGATCAGCACTGTAGGTCATCGCTGCCCAGTGGAACTTTGTGTGATGTTGGAAGCATTCTGTATCTGTGTTGTCCTATACAGGACAACTTTTGGGGCTTGGCTGTTGTTTTGAGACAATGTCTTGCTCTGTGTTTCCCAGGCTGGAGTTCAGTGGTACCATCATCGCTTATTGCAACCTCCACCTGCTAAGTTCAAGCAGTTCTCAGGCGTCAGCCTCCCCAGTAGCAGAGATTACTGGTGCCCACCATGGTGACTGGCTAATTTTTGTATTTTTAGTAGAGACAGAGTTTCACTATGTTGGCTAAGCTGGTCTCAAACTCCTGACCCACCTCGGCCTCCCAAGGTGGTGGGATTATAGGCATGAGCCACTATCCCTGGCTAAGAGACTGAATTTTGTATTTGATTTAATTTTAGTTGCTGTAGATATGAAAAGCCATGTGTGGGTAGAGGCTACCAAGTTACTGCAGTTTCAGAGACAGTATAAGCATGAAAAGGTAGTGAAATCCTTCCCTTGTATCCCTATGCTCTATTTGTTTTTGCTTTTCGCCAGAAGTCTTTCTGGGTATTCTTTCAATTACCTTCATGGTATATTATATAGACAATTCTGATAAAGTTTAAAAAAATGATATTTTACTCAAATGCCTTTTAGTCAGTGTTGGAATATATTTGCCCATGGTATCCATGAGAGTATCATAAACTACAACCTTTGTCATTTACCTTCTCTAAGTTTTCCTTTAGCTCCACGTAAATTATGTTGGTAGCTCCATCTCATTTCCATCATTGAGTAATTCTCTTGTGATTGATTCTACTTCTGTGCTGTTGACACAGCCAGTTTCCTTGTGATACTCTGTGAATTTTAAGATTTCCTTTTACCATATTACTAAAGAAAGTCATTTGAATTGTGGAAAAATTCGAGATTTCAGAAAACTGTGAAGATTGCCACTAGAGAGAATACCATAAATGATGTTCCATATTTATCATTGCAGCACTTGGGTTATTTCTGGTCTTCTCCATGATGTATGAAGCTTTTAAGGAAAATGCCAGGAAGAATATACATGAAATTGTTAACAGTGATGACGGGTATATTGGGACTTGGATGATTTCACTGCGTAAATAAGAGGAGGATTCTAGGTAGTTTTGACATTTATTTAAATGTTTAGTAACAGAATGAGGTTATGTTAGCAGGATATAAAAGGTACATATTTTGAGAAAGACACAAAACTGCTTTAGTTACAGAAAAAAAATCAGCCTCCAAACAAACCCCCCCCCCCAAAACGGTAAAATTGAAATTAATAAAGGCCTAAACATCATGTCAAGATTTCTGTGTGTTAAATTGAGTGCTTATAAAATTATATTTTACCTGAAAATCTGACGAGGTGTTCTACTTCCCAGGAATTTCTCATTTTGATGAATGAGTGCTGAGATATCATAATTTATTGTAAATTATGAGTTATTTCTAGTGTAAGAATTTCAAACATAAAGAGATGAAGAGTTCTTTGACACGTTTGCCTTTCCCAGAGAATGTCAAATGTTAGGCACATTGTACGTAGCATGGGGTTTCCCAGGTAAGAGCACCTCAGGCCTACAAAGCCCTGGCTTGTCTCTGAGACACAGCTAACTCTTTCAACAGCATCAATGCAATGTGACATTGTGAGGGTTATTCAGATGAGCAAGGCCGATCTGGTGGCTCACGCTCATACTCCCAGGACTTTGTGAGGCTGAGGTGCCTCAGGAGGATTGCTTGAGGCCAGGAGTTCGACACCAGCCTCGGCAACATGACGAAACACCATCTCCACAAAAAGTATAAAAAATTAGCTGGTGGTGGTGGCGCACATCTGTAGTCCAGCTACTTGGGAGGCTGAGGTGGGAGGATTGGTTGAATCCAGAAGGGTGAGGCTATAGTCAACCTAGATCGTGCTAGTGCGCTGCAGCCTGGGACACAGAGCGAGATCCTGTCTCAGAACATAAGATGAGCAAGACTAAATCTTCTTCTTGAAGGAACGTGACAGTTGGGTAAATGCGACCTTTGTACCTTTTGAAATTATATTGGAATAGCATCTGTCAAATGGAAACAGAAGCAGGAGCTCTCTAGGCAGAGGAGAGAATCGTCAGAAAAGAGAGCAGCACATGCCAAGGCCTTGAAGCTCCCAAGGTCAAGAAATGAAGAGAATGTGTCAGCTGCCACACCTGCAGGACTCAACCCATCCACCCCAGCGGCTTCATGCAGTAATTCAGAACCAAAGTATTGCTATTCAGTCTATTGCATGGCCCAGGAAACTGCTGTAGAATTTTTTTTTTTTTTTGAAATGTATATAGGGATAATTTCAGCCAGTCAAAGAAGCTACAAAATAATTAAGAGAGGCTATGTTGAAGTTTTTCTTCTGTCATTAGTTTGTTGTAATAACCAACAAAGTATTAGAAGCAAATCATTGCTTCTGTCGTTGGCTTATGAGTATTAATTTCTAGACATTACTGAATTACAGACTTGTTAGCCTTCATTTCCAAGTTGCTCCTTTGAAAGGTTTTATTAATCACCACATTAGCAATGTATTTGACTATTTTGTCAGAGTCAGAACTTTGAAAGGATGATTACTCACTCTTCAGTTTTGACCTATCAGCCTTTTGTTTCAGTGGTTTGTTTTCGTTTTTGTTTTTTTTGAGACAGAGTCTTGCTCTTTTGCCAGGCTGGAGTGCAAGTGGCACCATCTGATCCCACTTCAGCCTCCAACTCCTGGGTTCAATTCCAACTCCGATTCCCCTGCCTCAGGCTCCTGAGTAGCTGGGACTACAGATGCTCGCCACCACACCTGGCTAACTTTTTATGTTTTTAGTAGAGGCAGGGTTTCACCATGTTGGCCAGGATGGTCTCGATTTCCTGACGTAGTGATCACCCTACCTTGGCCTTCCTAAGTGCTGGGATTACAAGCATGAGCCTTCGTGTCTGGCCTCAGTGCTTTTAATATGCAGTTTTCCTTTCTTTGCTGTTCCTAAGCAGGTAAAACAGCTTTTTCGAGATTCTGGTTCAATTTTACTTTATACTATTTAGTAATGTTTTCAAAATATTCTGAAAAACGTTGATCATCTTGTTTGACTTGGCATCCTTTCTGTGTTCACCTTTTAAAATTCATTAACTGGATTTCCTTCAAATATGTTAAGTACCTATTTGTTTCTTTTTCTAACCAAAAAGCTAACAATATATATTGAACCAAAATTTGAGTAATTTATTACCATAAAAGTTTATGAATGTATGTAGGTCTCCCTGTATGTTTACAGTATAGCACAAACCCTTTTACTTGTGTAGTTAATGCCCCCAACACCAGTGTTGTCCTGATTTCCATTTAACAGGTGAGGAAACTGAGGCAGAGAGAAGTCTTAATGATTTTTCTTAAGATGACACAGCTTGATGAGGAGTGCAACCAGGCTGTGTGTGCTGTGTATGATCCACCAAGGTTTTTAGTGTAAGGTGTTTATCAAATAAGTCAGTATTTTTTAATTTACAAAATTCATGTAGAGGCTGGGTACGGTGACTTAACGCTTGCAATTTCAGCACTTTGGGAGGCCCAGGCGGGTGGATCACGAGATCAGGAGTTCAATACCAGGCTGGCCAAGATGAAGAAACCCCATCTCTATAAAAAATACAAGAATTACCTGGGAGTGGTGATGGGCACCTGTAATCCCAGCTACTCGGGAGGCTGAGGCAGGAGAATTGCTTGAACCCAGTAGGCAGAGGTTGCAGTGAGCCAAGATCACGTTGCTGCACACCAGCCTGGGCAACAGAGCAAGACTCTATCTCAAAAAAAATAAATAAATAAAATAAATAAATAAAAATTCATGTTGAATACAGTAGTGCTCCCTTATCCATGGGTATTACATTTCAAGACGCTTAGTGGATGCCTGAAACTGTTGATATTACCAAACTCTATATAGACTGTGTTTTTTTCCTACACCTACGTACTGCACAATGCGGATCATTCATGTCCTGGGCAGGATAGCTCATGGTTTGATTATGCTACACAAAATGGTGTGCAGTGTAAAACTTACGAGCTGTTTATTTTGGAGATTTTTAAATTGAATATTCTCAGACCTTGGTTGACTGTGGCTGACTGAAACCTTGGAAATCTAAACCTCAGAGAAGGAGGGTTACAGTGTGGTCTTTTTTGATAGCTTCTGAATTTCAACAACTACTTTAATTGTAGCATTAACAACCCAGTTAGTTTCATGAGTTTTCATACCGTCACCCAGTCCGGATCACCCTACTGTGGTCTTGTAATTATTGGTATTATTTTATAATTGTACGGTGTGTCCTGGTCGTCATGCTGGCTGTCAGGCCAGCCGCATGTATTACACAGTTCAGCACCATTGGTGCTTCAGGAGTTACCAGGCCCTCTTGGAAAGTGTTCAGGCCAGACTCTGTGTGTCCCTAATTCTGGTTGCTATAGTGCCAGTGTATTAACTTTTATTTAAATGAAAATCCAACAAGTAATATTATATACCGCTGCCATAGAATATCCACACTTTAATGATGTTTTTGAAAGTCAAATAGTAGCACAGTAGATCACCTTTCTGCATTGACTTTTATCACAACCTACTTGATATGGTCAGTTCTACGTAATTTCATCCAAATAACACAAGTATCGTTACAAATACATGGCTAATGCTGGGTAACCATTAAAATTCTAGACGATATAAAATTCTCTGGTACTATAACCTTGTACTCTCTGATATCACATGTGGCAATCCATACCACCCTATGTCTCCTTTGTGATTAGCAGTTTTGTGGAAATTTATTTTTAATTGCATAGTAGCAAAATACCAAGGCACCACCTTGGGTATGCAGTAATTTGTACTGGTAGCAAGAAATTGAAGAGCATTTGGAGGGAGATCATGTATTGATTATAAGGAGCCTCCTTGATGTGCCATAGCTCTAAGCCTTACCTTTCCCTCAGTGAGATTATCCCAGCTCTCAGTATAGGCTGACTTTCCTGATTGGTTGGTTACATGAATAAAACAAGGCCTTATGCACTTGAGGCAACCAACAGGTTTTTAAATTAACGAAGAGGCTGTATTCGATAGCCAAATTTGATTAAGATGTGGAAATGACATACTCCCTCAGTTTTACCCTAGATTGAGGTTTGCTTAAGTCATAGATTTTTGAAATGCTAATTGCATCTAGTGGGCTTCTTCAGATTGGCCTAAGTAGTAGGAATGAATTGGTTGTGGAGGTGGGTAGATTCTTTATTGTGGAGCCCTTAGAGGCAAAATATGTCCTTAGCTAGCCTCTGGTTGAAGTGATAATTAGGTGGATGGCAGCCATGAACTTGTCTGGCTGCATAGAATTTCTGTGAATATGAGATCCCTTCTGAAAATTCTGACTTCTTCCTGAGAGTTCTAGTAGAGTTCTTTGTTCTCTCTGGTGGCATATTATAGAAGGCTTTAAACAATGTGAGATTGCAGTGATAACATCACTGGTGCAAAATTAAAAGGTGACACCTGCTTTGGAAACTAATCTGCCATTTAACTTGTAAATGAACATTTGCATATCCAAGGATTTCTACCAATTTCTAAGATAAACTCTAGTACATGATTTCCAGGAGATTTGCAGAGGAATTGCAATGTGGTTCATGACAGCAGCAAACTAGAAGCACCTTAGATGCCTTTGGATATGAGAATCACAGTGGAATATCCACCATTCATTGGTTGTGTAGTATTATAAATACTCCATTGTATAATAATGAAAAAGGATAGGCAAGAGATACAAGCAAGGTCATGGATGGATCTCAGTAAGTTGATGTTAAGTTGGAAAAAACCCAAGTCCTATTGTAACCTGTGTTATAAAGTTTATAATCTGATGCAGTGAAACGCAAATGCTATTTATATGTGTTATGATGTAAAAAAGTTAGCACATAGGCAGTGCTTTAGGTTATGTTTGGGTAGTTAGGTTTGGCTGAGGGTTGAGATACTCTTTGTATCATTAAAAATTGGACTGTTAGGCCGGGCGTGATTGGTCATACTTGTAATCCTAGCACTTTGGGAGGTCGAGGCAGGTGGATCAGTTGAGGTCAGGAGTTCAAGACCAGCTTTGCCAAAATGGAGAAACCCTCTCTCTACTAAAAGTACAAAAAAAATTACCCGAGCATGGTGGCACACTCCTGTAATCCCAGCTGAGGCTGAGGCAGGAGAATCGCTTGGACCTGGGATGCAGAGGTTGTAGTGAGCCCCGGTTGCTCCATTGTACTGAGCCTGTGTGACAGAGTGAGACTCTGGGGGAAAAGAAAAAGAAAAAAAGGACTGATTATTCAGAGGATTTAGGACTTGCTCTGATATTTCACTACTGAAACTTAAATGGTGGTGATTTCATCATACTGATGAACATGGAACAAGGAAAAGTTCTTCGCTAGTCTTTCTGCCCTCTTCTCTTTCTTCTATTTAAACATTGCAAGTGGTGGTGTTAGTCCTAAACTGAACCTATTTCTTGGTGTTATTCTTGGTCTTCCAGAGGATGCTGTGAATCTAATATGGTAGTTTGCATGTATCTTCTTTAGTAGAGTCTAAACAGTCTAAAATGTATGGATATTCACAACGGACAGTTTTGTGAAGTCTTCCTGGCCCGACAGACGGAGGCCAGAGTGGAGTCACAGGACTGACTTGCATATACTGTATTTCATGGACTTATTTCCCACATGACCAGGAAGTAATGGTAACGGTTAGGCTTTTCTTTATCCTTAAAATTTAAATACCTGTTTCTCTTTAGTTGACTAGAAGAGGGCAAGCAATGGAGATAGGAAATGGACAGATGTGTTTATGACTGTTGATGCCTGCGTGCGTGCACTCTCCGTGTTTGAGTGACGGAACTGGGGGTGTTGAGGAAAACCACTAATCATAATGATTCTGAAACTTCATTTCTGGCCAGCTGTGTATGTCTTGGGGTTTCTACTTTTCTTACCTTTGCTGAAAATTAGCATATACCAGAATATCTGCCTCATGGCCTCCTTTCCAGTTCTCTAATTGGGTGCTGTTGATCATTGAAGGAGCCAAAAGATACGTCCCAGTAGAAGGAAGAGGAAGAAAGCCAAATAGTCATCCCCTGAATGTCCTTTAATTGACTCTGTATGACTTATGCTGCAGCGGGGATGCGTGCCAAACACTTGCTCACTGTTAACAGGAACACGCGGCACTGGAGAGCAGTAAATAAGGGTCTGCTCTGGAGGCTAACCCTTGCAATGACTGCAGAGCGACTCTTTTCCACCCTTCTATGTTCTGTAGGGAATTGTATATTGAAGTTAGCCCACTCCTTCTTTCCCAGTACCACGGGATTCTCGGATGGCCTTCTGTCTGCTGAGACATAGGAGCTAGGTCTGTGATCTTTGTTAAGAGCCAGGCTTGTTTTTAGCCACAGTTTCAGCATCTATTAAGTGGGGGAATTGTAGTAGAGCATCTCTGAGACACTATGTATAATTCTGCTTTCAAAATGGTGGATACCAGCTAGACACTAAGGAAGACCATTATCTACCTTCTTGGCGGGGTGTGTGTGTGTGTGTGTGTGTGTGTGTGTGTGTGTGTGTGTGTGTGTTTATGTTTACATTTTTTTATGTAAAAAGTTCTGGCATGTACATGAGCTTTAATGATTTAGAAAACAAGTTGGCCATTGTGGAGAGAATTCCAAATTGGCCCTGGAGTGGCTGGTAGCCTGGGTGACTTCACTCCTGAGCAAAGTTGACATCTACCTTCAGTGTCTTTGTCAGGTGTAAATAAGTTACTGTATGTGAAGTGTTAGAATCCAGAAGAGCCTCATTAGATGGTTCAACAACTAGGAAATGACACGCTGAAAGTATTAGTAAGGCATGTTTCTAGTTCCTTTGGATGCATCTGAGGAAAACGTTCAGTGCCATGTGAGCTTTGCCACCATCTTCCTCCCCTTGGGAGGGCATGAAGAGAAGTGTGGGGTAGTGTTGAGAGCATGTGTTTTGGACATTATCATTGCCAGTTGAAGTTCAAAGGCTTCAGGAAAATTGACTTTAAAAATCAAAAAGCTATGACATGTGAAAGGAGACATGTACTCCAGTTATCTGAGGCCAGGGAGCTGACCAGCCCTCAGTTGGACTCCTGCCTTTTTCACCCCTCCCAGCAGCTGCCAGGCCACAGAGTCGGTTCTGTGAAAGATTCTTAAGAAACAATGAGAGAAAACAGCTTCTGTTTGATTAGATTAGATCAATTTATGTGCCTTGAGGAGGGGCTTGTGCAGGGCAGGGGGAGGGGTGCCCCTGTGTTGTTGGTGGGGGCAGTGGTGGCCCATGTGGTCACTTCATAAGTAATGAGGCTCCGTGGAAGCTGGAATCTGAGGAAGGGGGAGGGCGGGCTGGAGGAGGAGCATGTGGAAAGAGATTTCTGCAGTCTGTCTGGAGAGCTGCCCAGGTTTCCCAGCCAAAAAAACAAATAAAAATAAATAAAAGGCAAGTGCTGAATGACACAGATTATGATATTAAAAAGGGATGCCATTGAAACTGTGCCTTGGAACCTGCTGTCCTTGGGGATGGGGTGTGCTTGGCAGTGGGGTGGGGGCATCTGCCCGGCTGGGGACACAAAAGTGCACAATTAAACTGTGAATGTCCCCCTCCCCCCATATGTCAGAAATTCTATACTTGAGATTTGTCTGCATTGCAGGTTGGGGAAATGGCTGGATGAAAAGCTAGTGGCGCTTCTCCTTTCTCTCATTTTAATTTATCGGGGTGGGGGGAGCCAGCCGGAGACCCCTCCTCTTTGGTGTTCGATTCCCTCCCATGCACATAAATAACCTTCTCTCCTGGCTGCCTCCCCTCCCCCTCGGCCCCATTGCTGTTCTGGCCGTCCTATTGCCGCGCGGAATCTGCACTGCCGCTTGCTTATTACGTACAGGGGAGGATTGTTGACAAGTGCTCCGGAGCCTGCCTCACTGCGCTCTTCCTCCCTCCCTCCTTCTGTCCTTCTTCCTCTCTGTCTCTGCAATGATCCGGCTCTGAGGATGGCTGCTCCACGGGTCTGTCAGGTGCAGTTTTTGGTGGCTTATCTTGAGGAACCTGGGATAGAAGGTCTGTTCCTATAAATAAAAGAAAAACCAAATAGCTCTAGATTTGTTTCAGGCTGGTATGGCTTTTGTTGGAGAAATAGGCCTTTGTGGGTTTCCCTGCTGGGGTCCTGATTAAATCCATTGTGGATGGCAAGGTGCTATATATATATATATATTAGAGACTTTGTAAAAAGTGTTGCGATTTGCTTAATATTCATATTCTTTTAGCTTTGATATCCTCCCTAGGGGCAATGGTGGCTCCTGCAAAGGCACTGTGGAAATTTACAAGAGAGAATTAATGTCGCTCTTAAAGCATTAAGCTCTGTTGACCATTTTGGCCAAATCTGCAGTTTCAATCAGGCTTGTAGGAATTTAGACATTTCTCTGGAGACTGAATGCCATCCAGCTATAGCTAGTCCCTTTTATTACCAATTTATTTGATCATTTCCCAGCATTTAAGAATAAATGTTTGATTAAAGTTAATTAGTTCATCTTCACCCTAGCTCTGGTTTTCTTTATAAACAGCATGTTTGCTTTCATTTCCATGAATCCTTTCTTTTTCTACCTCCATCTTCTTTCCTTGAACGACGCAGGAAACTGAGGCATGCAAATAGATCGTGAGTCCTGAAGTGATTCTGGGTTGAGACCTAAAAGCTTTAAAGTTGGAGTGCTCTTGAATCTTCTCCCGAATTTCGTGCATTAATTCATGTCTGTGTTACTGTCTGTAAACACAGATGGATTTCAGGAACCTTCAGCGTTTGGTGCCTCAAATCTTTGCAGATTCCATGGCCACATTCCTCTAGTGCTGCTTTCTGTACTGCTTCCATTCATTATATTTCACTAGTGGGAAGAAAGCTGCTCTGGGAGGCAGTAGGCCTTTCTGAATTTATTTGTTGTCACAGGTTATTTTTGTTTGTATTTTTCCTTGGAATAGACTACTTAATCCTCTCTGAGTATATCCATCTGAAAAGTGGGAGGACCATTGATTTGTTGATATGTGAGTGAGGTAATAAGGAAACTGGGGAACCACTGTCCCTCCCAGTCATGGCACAAACAAAACAGAACTTTGAACTTTCAAGGGATGCCTTTTGTCATCCCAGAGAATGAAGGCAGCCCAGAGAGGTTTCAGGGCAAAGGGTGTGGTTGTTTGTTTATCTGCAAATTAAGGTGTCAAGTCAAGACACAAAGTTTGTGGAGCTTTGCCCATGTATCATTGCAGATTTGTACACAAACCAGTAACTTTCTGGTGCTTTGCCTGCCTTTGGAGAGCCTTGCTAAAATTGGATAGCTGGTTGCTTTTGGTATCTTACATTTGTGGGGTAAATAAAGATGATAGGAAGCTTTAGACACCTAAACGCATACACATGTTGTAATTACTTGAAGGTAGAAGAATATCGTTAGCTATTTGTGAAACTTGCTGTGTACATGGACATCTGCCTTGAGGAGTGCAAATTCTGTGAGATGAAAAATCAAATTTGGGCCTGTCAGTTTATCTGAACCCAAGACTTTCAACATGTTGGGCTCATTTATCTGTCTTACAAAAATTCTCAAAAAAAATGCCCTTGTGTTTACGTCTCCTTCATGTGACTTGAGTTCCCTTGCTCTGCAGTGATGGCATTGTTCTTCCGCTCATACACATCAGCCTAAACCCACTGTTGCCTTGAGTCGATTTTCTTCTGTAGGCAGCTTTTGACCTTGGGGGTGGTCTGTTCTGGGCTGTCTGTGGCATGGAATTCTTCTCATAAGCTGATAGACGCTTGAGTTGCATATCCTAGGGGATTCCAGGGATTTATATTTTGGTGGGTATTTGTAACTAGGTTGTCTGGTTGGTGTGTGTTTGCCTCGGTTGTCAGTGTAAATGAAAAGGGCGTTGAGATGGAGTGTGGACCCAGAAGAGTTACGGCCTGGGATAGAGTAGTCCTGGGATTGGACACAGAACTAGAACTTCTCACTGTGGAGCATCGTGGGTATTTAGAATCCAGTCATTATTATTAATTCAGGTACTGTACTTGTTCTGATGCTTATGAAGGTTATATTAAGGATGAAGAAGGAGTGAACAGGGGAAGAGAGTAGGGAGGATGATCTCTTGCCCCAAAGAAGTAAAGGGAGTTGTGCCAGAATGAGCAGAAAGTTGTGTTCACGGTGGTGATCATCTGAGTTTAAATAGCTTCTGGGCTGGTTGGGAAATCTTTCCTGAAGATTGTGGCTCTGTTTTTGTGAAAAGTTTTGTGTTGAATGAAGTTGAATGAAGTTAAACTGTCAGCCTTATTGTCTATTTTTATTTATTTTTGTCGGAGCCTCGCAGTGAGCAGTGTTTTCTCTGCCCCTGGGGTTGTTGGTTAGGATGTGCTAAGGGGAATCTTATGTCTTTCGGTGGTTCTTGCTTATTTAGGGTCTAGATAGCCAGAATAGGGCCCATTCTAGTACTAGCTGTGTTCTGCTTACCTCTTCCTCTGAGGAAATAGGAGATGTCTGCTGGCCTTGTTCCTTTGTAGCCTGAGGCATTTATTGCCTTCTGGGGTCCAGGGTCCCATCTTTATCAAAGACAGTCATTTACTTGGTTCCAAAATAGGAAAAAAAGGATAGTCAGAAATTTGCCTTATCTACCTAGTGGCCCAACCTTTCCATGTTAATAATGACCACCGTGTCAAGTCTTTATCTAACACTTTCTTAAAAAATTGTGCATGCAAAAGAGGTTTAGATTGTTGAAGGTGTGTGGTGGAGATGGATTCTGGTGGTGGTGAAGGAGCTCTTGTGAGATCGTTGATTTACAAATCAATATTTACATCTGTTTTCACAGGGGTTAAATTGAACAAAAATATGTCCCCCGTTCTGCCTCCAAATTTCGAAATTGTTTTAAGGGGTGATGGATGGGGTGTTTTTGGATTGTCTTTTCTTGACCAGAATGGGAAATCTCCATAGTTGATTTGACAGTAGACAAAGGGGAGCCCTGGTCAGCTCAGGGGCTGGTCCCTTGAGGGAAAGGGATAATTATTTTCCGTAAGACAGGTATGAAACCACTTTCATTTGCGCCTCGTTGACCACAGATGTGCCCACCGACATCCTGCCTCATGACCGGGATTTGTTCCTGGGCCCGCCAGTGTGTTGATCTTGTGAGCATGTCAGTGGACAAGCCTGTGCCGAGCTCTGCAGACCCTGTGTCCCTGGAGCTCTGCTTCATTGGAAGCCCCACATGCTGACCTGCATGTGTACAGTTGTTGGGCAAACTCCCATGTTCACACTGGCCATGCCAAGCAGGCCCAAAGCCAAATCTGCCCTGGCATCAGAATGCCTACCCTGCTTATTTAAAAAGCAGACAGTCCATTTTTTTCCTCTTTGCAAAACCTGAGTGAACACAGGTTTTATTTTTCTCTATCAATGGCAGCAAACCATGCATTTTGATGACCTCAGAGAGGGCTCTGTCTCAGCCATGGGGGCTGCTTTTATAATTTTTCTATCAACTGACAAACAGACACACACACACACACACACACACACACACACACACACGTATGGAGAAATTGCTGCTGAAAATGAAAGCTCTCTTTGGATGCTTCACTGTTTGATATGTAATGTGATAACCTTGTCTCAGTGACAGGGTGACAGACGGCATTGGCTCTATAATACAGAATTACCTTTTGTGCATCTTTTCTACAACAAAGCCAGATACATTGACTCACCCCTAATATGCTAATGACTTCAGTGTGCTCCAGATGTTTTAGAAGCCCTGGAACAGCCTCAAAGCCCTCCTTGTTTTTCTTTTCCTTTTAA
Organism: Alouatta palliata; assembly: GCA_004027835.1. Lineage (NCBI taxonomy): Eukaryota > Metazoa > Chordata > Mammalia > Primates > Atelidae > Alouatta > Alouatta palliata. Next base: position 180,426 of record PVKV010000874.1, on the reverse strand, counting down.
CCCTTCTTTTGGCATTGCTTTTGTGGAATAGAGGCCTGGGCTTTTCCTTTGGTTTTTCTACTGTCGTGTATGTGTAGCTAATGAGAGAGGACCTGTAAAACCTCTTTGTGTCTAACCCATCATAAAATGATACAGACTACATGCTCTAGTCCTTTTTTTTTTTTTTTTAGATATTAGAAAAGAGCTATCTTTTCTCCGTACATTTGTGTCCCAAAATCTGTCGTTCTCATCAGTTGCTTTCAAAGTTCCTTCAGCTAAAGGAATCTGTGGCCTAATTTGTATTTCAGTTTTCCCAACACCCTTCATATAAGGCAGAAGGGAGATGACAATACACTAGTGTGTCCAGTTTCCAAGAACAGGAATTCCTATTCCATTTCTCTGCTGCTGCTCCAGATTCAGAAAGAAGTGAGTTTTGTTGTATTGTTTTATGTGGCCTTTTGATTTCTTGCTAATTTGGAGATGGGGTGAAAAGCTCCCGAATGGCAGAGCTGCTGATGGCAGGGTTCTGTTGTGTTCAATTTCTTTAGAGTTCTCGGCTGCACAAATGGACACTGCCGTGTGGCTAAATGGTCTTGGATCCCAGACGCGCACTTCTCCCGTCAGCTGATGGTGACTAGCTGAGGTGGCAGGCACAGTAACCAAGCCGCCTTTGCTGCAGTGATTTAGAATTTTCAGCTCATATTTATTGCTTTTGTGAAAGACAATAGACTTGGTTTAATTTAAGTTCAACCTACTGAATATTAATAGAGGAGAACAAATGCTAATGGAATAGACTGAATCTTTGGGCCATTCATTTAATTTCCTCTGTTTAACCTCCTCTCCCCAACAAAGGTTTCTGTTTGTTGGGGTGGGGGAGGGGTTTGGAAAAATAAAAACGGTTTGAGTGTGTGAAGGAGTGGATGCCATTTCATTATTTCTCATTGACTAAAAATAATAATTTTAACAATTGGTGGCAGGGCTTTGTTAGGGGAAAGAAAAGGCAGCACATTAGCTTGGCTAATGTTACAGTAATGGCTCTTTTGCCCTGTGGCATCATGTTCCGTCTTGCTGACCTGGCCCTCCTGGATTGGGTAATCTGCATGATTGGGCTCAAAACATTCAAAATGAAATGGAGTAGCCAGTACAATGGAGATTGGTTGGGGGGTGTCAAAGGAAAAGCCCAGGTTTATTCAATCATGATGGCTGTCTATTTAAAATAAATGTAAATATTTTCTGGGCTGATATATACAGAATGGAAGCACTCAAATTGAAAAAGTTGATCACGTGCAGAACAATGTCAGTTTTGCGCCTTCATAAGGGCCAGTAAAAACTATGGTCCTGACTGGGCGCGGTGGCTCACAACTGTAATCCCAACTCTTTGGGAGGCCGAGGTGGGTAGATCACAAGGTCAAGAGATTGAGAGCATCCTGGCCAACATGGTGAAACTCCATCTCTACTAAAAATACAAAAATTAGCCAGGCATGGTGGCCGGGCACGGTGGCTCACGACTGTAATCCCAGCACTTTGGGAGGCCGAGGCAAGTGGATCACCTGAGGTTAGGGGTTTGAGACCACCCTGGCCAACGTGGTGAAACTCCATCTCTACTAAAAACACGAAATTAGCTGGGCATGGTGGCACACACCTGTAGTCCCAGCTACTTGGGAGGATGAGGCAGGAAAATGGCTTGAACCCATAAGGCAGAGGTTGCAGTGAGCCAAGGTCTCGCCACTGCACTCCAGCCTGGCGCAGAGTGAGACTCTGTCTCAAAAACAAAAACAAAACCCTGAAACCTATGGTCCTTTAAGTTGTATAACAGGCAGTTTCTTACATATGGGCCCCATTTTATGAATCTGGAATGTGAATGTGATTCAGGACAACCCATGTCCCCTCTAGTTCAGGTACTGATTGCAGTCCTCAGAATGGTGGAAACGTCGGAGTTCTCTGAAGATTGGGTTTCATGAGGGCCTGGAACAGTGGAGTCAGTACTTTCATTTCTTTTTGGGCAGTCATGCCTTATCTGAGTAGCCTTAACTGTTTTGATTTGCAGGGTGGGAGAGTAGCTGGGGAGAACATTACATGTCTCTTTATGTTTATACTTCTTAAGACATACACATTTTTTTCAACCTATTACTTTTTTGAGCCTGTATTTGTCATGTTTGCTGATTTTTGTAAGTTCGTGACAAATTTTGCAAGCAAGCATCTTTTTTTCCCCACAAAATTACTGATAAAAGGTGCATGAGGCCATGTGTGGTTTTTCATGCCTGTGATCCCAGCACTTTGAGAGGTCCAGATAGGAGAGGATTGCTTGAACCTAGGAGTTTGAGACCAGCCTTGGCAACATAACAGGACCCCCCCATCTCTAAAACAAAGAAAGAGATTAGTGGGGTGTGGTGGTGCACATCTATAGTCCAAGCAAGTTGGGAGGCTGACACAGGAGAACTGCTTGAGTCTCGGAGGCTGGGGCTGTTGTGAGCATGTCACTGCACTTGTAACATGGGTGACAGAGCAAGACCTTGTCTCAAAAAAAAAGTCCTCAGAGCAGCCAAAGTAGCACTATTGTCACCTGGGAATGTGTTAGAACCAGGGACATTTGGGGAGTTTACTTGCATGCGTGCTCAAGTGTGAGAACCACCTCTCTTTACAGTCAGATTCTTTTGGTCAGGAGGACAGAAGCAAAGCTGTCGTTAAAAAGCTTAACTTTCTTACATTAGTCCACTGTGAAATCATTTGTTTAGTCATTCTTGTACACATTCACTTCTTTCTCATTCAGCTCATACTCCAGCTGCTGTTATGTACCAAAGGGTAGAAGAGCCTTTCCCAGTCTTCCTGAGCTGCTCCTAGTCCTTGTTGAGTTCCTTTTTGATCCTAATGTAGCTCTTCCTCCGCGTCTTCTTCCTCCATCACCACTCCCTGTTTTTAGGCTTACTGCAAATCCCAATTTTCTTGTTCTTGTTTTGGTCTTGCAAGCTTGGCGGCTGGCTTCCTTGACTTATTTACTATCCTCTCTTTCACTTTATTTTCTTCACATACTGCTGAGTGATACGTATGTCTGTGTTTGTCTATCTCTCTTAATTTTAGATTTTGATTAGCCTGTATCCCCATTGGCCTGGCATGTATATAGTATTTGTTAAGTAAATGAATGAATAAATTCAGAATTGATCCCTTTTTTGCCTTCTTTTTTCTCCATTGTCATACCTACCTTACACTATTGAAAAAAAGGACTTGAAAAAAGGCCAGGTGCAGTGACTCATGCCTGTAATCCCAGCACTTGGGGAAGCCAAGGTCAGTGGATCGCCTGAGCCCTGGATCTGCCCTGGGCAACATGGCGATCAACCCTGTTTTTACAAAAAAAAGTATTCCTAGCATGGTGGCATGTGTCTGTGGTCCCGGTCGAGGCAGGAGAATTTGTTGGGCCCAGGAGGTCAAGGCTACAGTAAGCTGTGATCGCGACACTGCACTCCAGCCTGGGCAACGGAGTGAGACCCTCCTGTCTCAAAAGCAAGAAGCAAAATTAGAACTCAACCAAGATGATGCGTATTTACGATGTGCATCCACTTTTTTTCCTTTTAAATTTTACATCTGGTTCTTTAGCCAGTATTTTTATTTTCAGGTTTTTATCCTTTTTCTGTGTGGTAATTTATCCATCTTTTCTTTTTACTACTAAGAAATATTAAGTTCCTTGGCCAACTCTAATCTGTATCCTAATTGGGTGGGGGAGGGGACCCCCACTCCCATAGTGACACTACTGATGTGCTCCAACTTAGTGCTGATCAGTAAAGAGATTATTTCAACTACATATGTAATTTTAGTTTCTGCAGTCACACTCAAAAGGAGTAGGTGAAATTAATGTTAATATATTTGATTTCATAAATCCCAAAATATTTCCACAATTAATCAATATAACATTATCAATGACCTGTCACATTCTGAGTTTAAATTACAATTAAGTAAAATTAAAATTTATTTCCTTATCCTCAATGGCCATGTTTCAGATGCTCAGTAGCTGCATATGACTAGTGGCTTCTGTAATGGATTTCATGGCTTCAGTCTCTGAAACACTGGCCATGCTTTTTGCTAGGATTCTGAGATTTCCATACAGTTGTCTCCTTTTGGCCCCACAATGCAAACTCCCAGCATTTTTTTTTTGTTTGTTTTTGTTTTTATTTTGAGACGGAGGTTCACTCTTGTTACCCAGTGATATGATCTCAGCTCACTGCAACCTCTGCCTCCCGAGTACAAGTGATTCTCCTGCCTCAGCCTCCTGAGTAGCTGGGATTACAGGCATGTGCCACCACACCCAGCTAATTTTGTATTTTAGTAGAGAAGTGGTTTCTCCATGTTGGTAGACTGGTCTCAAACACCCGACCTCAGATGATCTGCCTGCTTCGGCCTCCCAAGGTACAGGGATTAAAGGCATGATTACTGCGCCCGGCCTCTTGGCTTTTTTTTTTTTTTTTTTTTTGGCTATGTTTGTATTTCTGTGTTGTAGTCACAACTCTTAAAGCCCCATTAGTCAAAGTGAATAACCACGTGTTTTACTTTCAACTTTGTTATCACTCATACCCTGAAATGATGTAAAAATAGATAACTGGCGAAGTGCAAGCAGAAACAAGCCAGGACTCAGGGCTTTGTTGATGTATACTATGTTCATTCAGAGTGTTGACTTTTTTTTTTTTTTTTTTAAAACCAAAATACATAAAACACTGTGTTCTACATACTGTTTAGTGCGTCTAACAGACGTCACTTTTTGAGATGCTTCAATAACAAAGACTTGATACAGAGAAATGAAGTGTGCACAGAATTGGTGGAAGGACTAGAAGAGTAAAAATCAAGGGGGACACTCTATTTTTAGCTTAAAGATCAAGCACCGTGGAGCTGCAGATGCTGTGCTATCATTGCTGCTACTGCTCAGCGCTGGTTTCCTTCGAAGGTGGTGACTAGACGGTGGACAGAGGGGTCTAGTTGCTGTGAACACTTGTGTCAGTGGAAGCTTCTTGTTGGTAGTACCTGTATTGTTGTAAGGGACTCTCAGGCTTGTTTACTCAGCCGATTCCCTCTGGTGTGGCCTTATGGTTGGCTAAAATACTTCCATATCGGTTAGTACACAGCTGCTCTTTAGAGCCCTCCGAGGGCCCCATCTTCCCACATTTTAGTTACTAAAAGCATATCCATGGGTACCAAGACTCTGTTTATGATCCACTATCATAGAGAATCCTTATCCTTTGACATAATCAAAGGCAAATCTGGTTACAATCTAATCTTATTGGTGGCTATGAAGAACAAGTGGAGTAGGATTTCTAGTTAATATCTAAGATGAGGCTAAGAAGATACGGATGCGTTTTCTTGTGTGGCAGGTAGTGGTTCCTCCAGGGAATTCCACAAAATTCTACAGTATCTGTAGAGTCAATATTTAGCACTTCAAGAGTGACTAGTTTGATTTGATAATAATTAATACTCCTTTCTTCCTTTTCACCCTTTAGCGCCCCAAGAGATGTTATGTACTCTTTAAAACAAATCCTAAAGTATAACAATTCCACATTTCTGGTCAGATTTCTTACTGTTGAAATTGTTTCCCTCTTGGGCATTTCACTTTCTTGAAAGGTCTCAAATAGAATGAGATTTTACTTTTTCCACCCATTCAAAAAGGATGTGTGCTTTTAACTTCTCTTCTCTCCACATTCTTGTCTGTCTTCATCAGCGTTGTGTAGGGTTAACTGTGGTAAAGTGCTGCCTCCTGATGTGATGTATTTAAGTGTTTGTCCCCTTTTCTCACCTGTAGGGCTCCTTGGTAATGACCAGTCTAAGGGATTAGGACCAGCATCAGAACAGTCAGAGAATGAGAAGGACGATGCATCCCAAGTGTCCTCCACTAGCAACGATGTTAGTTCTTCAGATTTTGAAGAAGGGCCGTCGAGGAAAAGGTTAGTACTCAAGGCTGAAAATATTGGTACCTTCAACCAGGGACTGCAAACTCAGGTGCCAGTTTTCACCACATGATAATGTGAGCCCACTTACCCAATCCCTTGATTTTCATAGAGGAGCCAGAATTACGAGGTTTCATATCAGATGTCCTACATTGTCTAATAATTAAAAATGAAAAAACCAAAAGTACTCTGGCCTGAACAACACATGTTCCTGCTGGCACAATTATCCAAAGAGTTGCCAGCTTGTAATGCCTGTCTTAACTGTTCATTTTAATCGATTCTCAGCAGCAGTCATCTTGAGGAATATATATTAGGTGATGTTTTGCCACTTCTGAAGAGAGATCTTTCTATAAATTTGAAGAATTAAATGTAGTGTTTCTGAGACTTTTTTTTTCCTTGTCAGGAAAGCTGAAATTACACTGCGTGTATTTTTAATCCCTCGCTGTTTAACCGAGTTCCAAGTTAGTAGCTATGGAATTGGTGCTTAAAACTTAGAACAGCAGTTATTTTTATATGACTTTCCTAAATAAGCTTAACATAGTGTGGTAAGGAAGTTGGCTATAGTAGTTTAATAAGAGTGTGGTTTCATTGTCAAGCAGTGGCAGTGACATTTTATAATAATGATTTTTCTTGGGTGTTTTTGAAACCCTTTGCCTAGTATCTGCCTTACTTCAACCTGATACGTTATTTTCCCTTTTTCCCTGTTAGAATTTATACATCCCTTTGTTCTCTTACTCCATGTTTACCTGGATGGCTAGCTTCATGACTTTTTCTTAGAATCTGTTAGTTTCAGAGATTGAAGGAAAAGAAAAAACGTCCCCCTTGTGTGCTCGTCTTTGTTTACTCATTCTGGAGAATTTACTTTTCAGAAACAATCTACATGTGTCTGTCTATAGAAGAACTGACTAGGGTGAAAAATTAAGAGAAAGGACAAGATTAGCCATGTGTAGATAGTTAAAATTCCTCACTGTTTTCAGGTCTGAAATTTGAGATGCGGAGCCAGAAGTCTTTAGTTTCTCCATTGGGAGGTGTCCCCTTTTAGATACATTGATTCTGTATTAATGGCTCTCATTTTCTCTTCATCCTCAGCACTTTCTTAGAAGATGTGATAAGATTGGTTATTATAGTTAGGAAACAGAGGTAAGATGGATCTGCTCATGTACTAGGCCTTGTATGTCATTGCTTTAAACAGAGTGTCTCAGTGATGAACCTATCATATCATAGATATTCCATAACAAACATTCCTCCATTCCAGTTTAAAACATGAATTATCACAAGAGAATGATTTTAAGGATGTGTAAAAATTGTGTCGGTCTAATGTATTGGAATGTATGATATTATCCCTGTCTCCACCATGGGCATCTGGCATGCGTCTGGCATCAACTTTGATCTTCATTTGGGGAGCATAATTCTCTGAGTCTTTGGGACTCACTCCTTTAGCTTTGTGGCTGACCATCACCCTCACTTCTGGCTGAGAGCTGGGCAGCATCCGGGTGCAGTGATGAGTGTCCGTAGGCTTCATTCTTGAGGAGGAGGGACCATTTGTCCCTAACTGCTTGTGACTCTCTCAGAAGATAGTGCTGCTAGCTTTCTCTTGTATGGGACCACAGCGTCATGTGGCACCTGAGCGCACGGCAGTCATTTTACTGGAATTCTGTAGGGCATTAGGCAGGAGAAACTCTTTTCATTAGGTGAAGAAAACTTAGCCACTGTAAATGCTTTTTAATTATTAATGTGTGAGGTATCTTAGTGAATTAAGGATTCATTGCAACCTACTAACTTGGTTCTGGTCTCACTCTACTGTTGAAAATCATCAAGATCTTATGTGGATTAAGGTTTGATAGGTTTTGGTAGATTTTGAGGATGGTCTTGGCTACCCTTGATTATAGGAGGAAGATTTTGTAGCCTTCAAATACGTAGTGTCATTAGGGCATACTTTTCTTTCTTGGGGTGGCTGGGATGACAGAGTCTCACTGTCACCCAGACTGGAATGCAGTGGTATTGTCCCAGCTTACTGCAACCTTCACCTCCTGGGTTCAAGTGATTCTCATGCCTCAGCCTCCTGAGTAGCTGGGATTATAGACGTGGGCCACCATACCTGGCTGATTTTTGTGTTTTTAGTAGAGACAGGGTTTGGCCATGTTGGTCAGGTTGGCCTTGAACTCCTGGCCTCAAGTGATTTTCCCACTTTGGCCTCCCAAAGCACTGGGGTTATAGGTAGGAGCCACTGTGCCCAGCTAGGACATGCATTTCTTGTAGCGTTGCAAGGTATGTAGCAAGCATCAAATAAATAATAACTTGAATCTTAAGGCCTTAAGTAACTCTGTTGTTTTGATCCTTCCTTAGTATTTAGTGGATTGGGAATGAACCCTGCCTTCTAAAGCAGAGTTAGATGACTTGGGACCAGAGTTTCCAGAGCTTTGGGTATTATACTGTGAAAACCGTAATACATAACCTTTCTTCATTTCACATATAGGGTGCCTTTTCTAATAGGGTGATGGAATGTGCTGACTCTGAAGATGAAAAGTTAAGCCTAAAGTAACTACCTATGATGGTTATTTTTAAACAGCATTTAGTGCTTTTAGTGTATGGTTGATTTTTACTTATGAGTCTTAAATTTTCTAAACATTGTACTTGGGAAGAGCTTTTTTTTTTTTTTGAGATGGAGTTTTGTTCTTGTTGCCCAGCCTGCAGTGCGATGGTGCTGTCTTGGCAACCAGTGGCTCCTGGGCTCAAGGGATTCTCTCTCCTGCCTCATCTTCCCGAGTATGTGGGATTATAGGCGTGCGCCACCACACCCGGCTATTTTTGTATTTTTAGTAGAGATGAGGTTTCTCCATGTTGGTCAAGCTGGTCTTGAACTCCTGACCTCAGGTGATCCGCCTGCCTCTGCCTCCCAAAGTGCTGCGATTACAGGCATGAGCCACCAACCCAGCTGGAAGGAGCTTTTAAGATTGACCCTTTGCATTCTCTTTTGGACTTCAGACTTTCTAGGAGAAAAGACCGATTCCTAAAAATTCAGATTGTTGTAGTTAGTTTTGTGTTGCTGTAACAAAGTTACTGAGACTGTCACTTTAAAAATACAGAATTTTATTGGCTTACGTTTCTGGAGGCTTGGTATTCAAAGATTGAGGGGCTGGATCTGGCAAGAGCCTTCTTGCTACGTTATAACTTGGCAAGAGAGCACAAGAAAGTGCTAAGTTTGGTTTTTAATTTTATTTTTATGTTTTCAAAGAGATGGGGTCTGCCTCTGTTACCCAGGCTGTAATGTAGTGGTGTAATCATAACTTAAATACATTTTCTAATGCCTGAGCTGAAGGGATTCTTGTGCCTCAGACTCCTGTGTAGCTGGGACTACAGTCACACCTCTCTTCACCTGTCTGAGCTTGCCTTCATAACAAACCCGCTCCCGAGATAGCGACGTTATTCCGTTCACCAGGGCAGATCACTCATGATGAAATCGCTCCTTAAGATCTCACTTTCTCAGCACTGTAGATGTGGGGATTAGGTTTTCAGCACATGAACTTTGTGGGGGTCACATTCAAATCATTCTACAGGGCCATAATTTATGTATGTGCTTTGGAAAGAGCATTTTCTCTGTTTTTCAGAATGATATGAATTGCTAGCTAGCTATTCTTGTACATTTAGTTACTCCTACTGTACACGTCCTTTTATGTGCATGATTTTAGGATCATCAGCACAAAAATATATGCCTTTTGTCTATAGTAGAGGGATGGAGGAAGGGGAAGAGTGAGAGGGATTTTATGTGCTTGATTTTGTTTTTCTTCTTATGGAAAATAAAAATCTATGGTGAATACTGAGGCGAGCCTCAGTTCCAACCTCATCCAGTCGGCTTTTCCAGCCTGCACCTTGAATCAAGGTGCATTTTTCTGATTATGCTTGTAACATGTTTTTAATTTTTCAGTTAAAACATCCATATGTTTACTCAGTGTGCTTCTCCTGCAGAAAAGTCCCTGAGTCAGATTTTGCTGTGTGTACTTACTACCTATGTCTTTACTTGACACTGGGGATCTTTTTCGCGATAGAAAGCAGTGGAGTCCGGAGCTCTTTAGTTTTGGAGTTTTCTCGAGTTTCTGATTCTCTTCCTCAGAGTTTTTCTTTATAGAAGCAACTACAACAACAACAACAGAGAACCAAAACCAAAAGTGGTATATTTTTACCTAGCCACTGAAAGGTCATCTGAGATCGCTCTTTGCAAAAGGAAAAGCCAGTCCCACCTTCAGAATCGCTCTGCTGTGTTCGTGGAAAGGGCAGCCCGAGGAAAGATGACCGGAGAGATTCTGTGCTGGTGGGACCCTGAAGACTGAGTCTTGTTTTTAGATTTAGGGGTTGGTTTTCTTATTCTTTTTGATCTTTGTTGTGGGTAAGGTTGTTTTTTAAAGTGATAGATTAACATAATTTATGATTTATGTTGTTTAGAATGGAACCATTACACAGAGTTTCATCCTTTAATCAGACCGTTGCGAATGTGAAGGCGGCCCTGCCTGTCGTCTTTGTCATTTTGCCCGTGTGTACAACTCAGTTCTTGTAAAACGTGTTTGCCCCATCAGTCTCTCAGTAGCTGCAGAATCCAGAATGGATGGAGTGTGGCCATTCAGGTGTGGACTAGTGGTCAGAAACTCTTTGGAAGAATGGTTATGGAGATGAGGATTATTTGTTTGATGAAGGAAAAAGAAGATAATGTACAACTAACTTGGTGATAGTGTATTTTAGATGTAAGTAAATACAAGATCTGAAGTACAAGATGATCCAAAAGAGGTCATCTGAGTTGGCCACTAAAATAGAGAGCAAGATTAACTGTTTATATTTTATCTGTGGGTGAGTAGAGGGAAGAAGGTAGAAAAATTTCAAGAGAACGGTGGTTCTGAAGCAGGTCTTAAGGAGACCATGAAGCAGCATAAAGAGAATAGGCTGTGTGGCTTCTCATTATATCTTGAACATTTACTTGCTGTGTTATGTAATACAACAGACATTGTGTAATACCTGTTGGGCAGGTTACATAATGTGTCTGGGCTTTCATTCTTTCATCTGAAAGATGTGAATTGCAGTAGTAACTGCCTGATGGTGTTTCGTGACCTGAAGAAATGAATTCTTGAAGAGAATTTTGGTATATTGGCTCAGTGTGATGTCTTACGCCTGTTACCCCAGCACTTTGGGAGCCTGAGGCTGGCCGTCGCTTGATTTCAGGAATTGGAGAGACCAGCCTGGGCAACATGGTGAAACTCCATTTCTACCAAAAAATACAAAAAAAATTAGCTGGGCTTGTTGGCACAAGCCTGTACTTCTAGCTACAGGAGGCTGAGATGGGAGGATTGTTTGAGTGTGGGAGATAGAGGTTGCAGTTAGCTGTGATCGCACCACTGCACTCCAGCCAGGGCGACAGAGCCAGCCTCTGTCTCAATCATTCAATCAATTAATCAATCAATTGGGCATATAAACAGTACTCTGTGTTAGTTATTAGTAGCCATTGTCAGTATATGTGACACATGAATTGCTACATGTGAGTATGCACATCCTTTTAAGACTTCTCTGACATGTTTTAGAGGGTTTTTGATTTACACAAATGATGATTTATATCTTTCCTATCTGTCAACCCTACCCCAGCCATCTGTAGGTGGATGGAAATGTATGGGTGCATCTCCCTCTTTTGAAGTTACTGAGTCACAGGAAGGACCCTGTGGTGTGTAGTATAGTTCCTCCGCCGAACTTGGTGCGACTTGGTATTTGTTGGAATGAAGCAGGCAAGAGTGGTGGGGTGAACAGATTCCACTTCATACATTAGACATTGCTTCACCTTTGGGAGAGACCCTTAGTGTTTAGTGTTGCGATCCCTTGTGATACACACACACACACACACACACACACACACACACACACACATACATTTATTATTTTTTCCCCCCCACATGGAGTCTCGCTCTGTCACCCAGGCTGGAGTGCAGTGGTATGATCTTATCTCACTGCAGCCTCCAGCTCCTGGTCAAGCGATTGTCCTGCCTCAGCCTCCTGAGTAGCTGGGACTACAAGTGTGTGCCACCACACCCGGCTAATTTTTGTATTTTAAGTAGAAATGGAGTTTTAACATGTTGACCAGGATGGTCTCTATCTCCTGACCTCATGATCTGCCTGCCTAGGCCTCCCAGAGTGCTGGGATTACAGGCATGAGCCGCCGTGCCCAGCCAACTATATTCTTTTGAAGAGTATATTGCTTCTTGTATTCTAACACACTTAAAAAACCTGTGGCTGGGCACTATAACTCACATCTGTAATCCCAGCACTTTGGGAGGCTGAGGCTTGTGGATCACCTGAGGTTGGGACTTCAAGACCAGCTTAGTGAAGGTGGAAAATGCCATCTCTACTAAAGATACAAAATTAGCCATGCGTTTGGTGATTCATGCTTGTAATCCCAGCTACTCAGGAGGCTGATACAAGAGAATTGTTTGAACCTGGGAAGCGGAGGTTGCGGTGAGCCAAGATTGCACCAGTGTACTCCAGCCTGGGGAACAAGAACGAAACTCTGTCTCAAAAAAACAAAACAAAACAAAATCCCAAAACTCTTCAGAGTTTCTGTTGAAATTGTATAGAAGTGCAGGCTGTGCCTCTGCAGGGAGGTAACTTTTTTGTTAAACAAGGAGCTGGTGTATTTTAGTTAGGCTTTTGATTGTATAGCACTTACTGAGTACAAACATAGTTTGTCCTATTAGATTGAATTTCGAATGTAAAGATTTATTGGAAGTGTATGGATTTCATAACTCAGTGTATTCTGAGATATGCCTCTGGAGATGAATAATGTTGAAAGTGGTGAGAATTCTCTCAGGCTTTTAGCAGGTATATTGGGTTCACAGCTACATTGTTTGCATTACTGTGTTCTTTATTCTTTTTGTTCTGAGCTATTTTTTTGGTATAAAATACTTTTCTTCATGTTTGAAAGGAAGATAAACCCAAATATATATGAGTCTTGCTTGAGAGCATGCATGAATTGGGGTATTCAAAGTGAGCAGCCTTAAGAATTAGAATTACATTAAATAAGTGCCTACTTTTTACTCATTCCTTTATCAAAAATAAGTTAGTAGTATAATATACTGTTAAATGCATTCACTGTTATTGGCAGAAATGAAGGCAGAAACAATCAGTAAAAAGCTTTCATTTCTTGTAATTATTATGGCTGAAATGTACTCTCCTACAGAAAAAACAGAAAGGAAAGTAATAGATTATGATGTTGCAAGTTGGAACACAAAAATGTGGAAGTAAATAGAAAGTAAAAATGGATGAATCTAGCCTATCTGCTGTTTCAAGTTATCTATATAGTTGCCATTTTTGTTTTCCTTTCCTTCATATAGATCTAGATGTCTCTATATCATTTTCATTTGCTTTTGCTTGAAGGATTTTAACTTAGGTCTGCTGTTGATTATTCAGCTTTTGTATGTCTAGGAAGATCTTATTTCACCCACCGTAAAAAAATGCTTTTATGATCATTGTAGCATGACATGCAGTTATACAAAATACACCTGCATTTCTTATAGATACTTGTGCTGGGTATAAAATTTTAAGCTAATGGTTGTTCACCATCAGTACTTCAGTGACACTGGGTCCACTGTCTCGATGTGCATCATTTCTGACAAGAATCCTCTTGTCATTTTCATAGCTTTGTAGGAGGCATAATTTACTGCAGTTTTCATTTTAATTCCTTGCTGGTGTTAAGCAATTTGATATGATATGCTTTGGCATAGTTTTTATTTCTAGTGCTTGAGAGTCATCAAGTGTGTTAGGTTTATAGGTTTCATTTATTGTGGAAAAATTGGAGCCATTATTATTTCAAATTATATTCGTGTGTGTTCTTCTCTCCTTTGGGGTACTTGATTTGCACATATATTACTTTGAAGTTGTCCCGTAGCTCATGTGTTTTCTTCCTTTTTTCCAGTCTTTCTTGGCTTGTATGTTGCATTTTAGATAGTTTACATCCTAAATCTGCTGGTAAGCCATTTTAGTGTATCTCAGACATCGTTTTTACATTTTTGAAGTTATGACTGGGCGTGGTAACTCACGTCTGTAATTCCAGCTTTTTGGGAGCCCGAGGTGGGCAGATCACAAGATCAGGAGTTAAAGACCAGCCTGGCCCATATGTTGAAACCCCGTCTCTTCTAAAAATACAAAAATTAGCCTGGCATGGTGGCAGGCACCTATAATCCCAGCTACTTGGGATGCTGAGGCAGGAGAGTGGCTTCAACCCAGGAGGCAGAGGTTTCAGTGAGCCAAGATCGTGCTCCTGCACTCCAGCCTGGGTGACAGAATGAGACTTCATCTCAAAGAGAGAAAAAAAAAATTTAGATTTTGTTTTTTTCTTAATCTTCAGTGTTCCTAATATGCTTATGCATTGCTGTTTATTGAACATATGGAGTACAGTTACAAGAGATATTTGAGTGTCTATGCTATTTCTGTGTTCTATTATTTACAAAACAGTTTTGATTGATTAACCTTCCTCCTCATCAGTCGTATTTTCCTGCACCTTTAGGTGTCTGGTAGCTTTTTATTAGTTGACAGACATTGTAAATTTTTCTCTGTTTTGGGAAATGATCATATTTTTCTACATATTCTTGAGCATTGTTCTGAGATCTAATTAAATTATAAAGGAACAGTTTGATCTGTTTGGATATTGAGTTTAAGCTTTATTAGGTGGTGCAAAAGCAATATTTACTGGAGGCAACATTTCCCTGCTACTCAGGCAGAAACCCATGAGTATTTTGCTTGATGTCCTAGGGATTACATTACCACGTAGACTAGTATGCATGGGTGCTACTCCTGGTGCCTTTACAATTTGGATACTGCTCCCGATAATCCTTTCTGGAAATACTTTATCTTAGGCAGTTTCCTAACACAAATGTACTTGTTAGTATTCAGCCAATGACACGAGGAGCGATCTTGACAGTTCCAGAGCTGTCTGTGTGGCTCTGGCCTCTGCTGTGTGCTGTACCTTACGCATTCTGTCACCTTGGCCTTCCCTTGTGTTTCTCCGCTCCAGCTCTGTCTGCCCTTTCCGTAACTGCTGCAGTCTGGACATCGTCTCAAGGAAGTGAGCTTGGGGATCATTTGTTTTCCATCTGTCGCAGATCACAGTATGTTGCTATGTGGTGGCCATTGTTTTGTGTGGATTTTTAGTTCTTTCAGGCAGGCGAGAGGTATAAATGCTGTCCCTATAAATGCTGTCTAGCTTTGCTAAAAGCGGAAGTTCTTTCTGTTGTTTGAATGTTGAATGAGAGAATGAGAGAGAGAAACATACCATCAGGAAATGCAACTAGCCACAGTCATAGCTTTATATTTAGTATTGTCAGTCATTAAAAAACAAAAAGGTGAACAACATAAGTAAACCCTCACTCCAAGAAAAAAATTTCAAAATTAATAAAAACATATGCATTCAGACTACAATAGAAATAGCTAAGTCCATTCCATAATAAAGCCTGTGAATATTAAAAGTCCTTTGAAGCTATGGCATCTGTGTCTTCCATTAGGAAGAAGTGACCCTTAGCATAGATAACATTGTGCAAAAAATTTTTACCTTAATTGTTTTGAAATGCCTGTTTTTAAGGTTTTACCATCTTTACTTGGCAGCTCAGTCAACAGAATTTGAATCTAGTATTTCATATCTGTGATGCCTGGACATTCCCAGTGTAGTACATCACCTTCCATAAGTTGTAGCAAATGTAGATCTGAATTTTCAGGTGTCTCGTCTGGACAACAGTTGGCTTGGTGAGCTGCCCCAGGGCTGGGGGGTGCAGTTTGGGCTGGGGGCTGACCTGTTCCACACCCAAGCTGAGGGGGCACCGCTTGCTGTCATGTCTAGTGTTATACTCTTCAGCTCACATCATCTAGTAAATAATCTCTTTTCTGCTACCGGTTGTATTCCTTTCTTTTCTGAAGTACATGAAATGCCTTTCTTGATTGTAAACCTAGGCATGGATAGAAAAGGGAAAAACTGTCTTGAGCAGAACCTATAGCTCCCAAAATCCTCTCTGGGGTCTTCCATTGTTAGAGGTCTGCGTCTTTTTCTGTAAGGACCCCAGAGAGAGGCCCGTCCAGGAATTGAGAGCCAGGAAGGCCCAGGAGAGCTGACTGTTGTTTCAGGTAGCTGCTCCAGATCTGTGATTACTTGTTGATTTTAGTGGATTTTCTCTGTCCTTCTGTAGAGAACCTTTCTTTACTTTTCCTGCAGTCAGCGGAGTTACTAGGTTTGGGGGGTGGCTCATCTCACAGTGCCTTTTTGTGGATATTCACCTTTCCCATGGTAATCTTCCAGGTTTGGGAAGAAAGTTTGTATTTCACGCTCTGTACCTTCACCTTGATCTGAAGTCAGTCAGGTGAACCTGAGTTCCTGGATTTAGGTGTCTGAGGTTGGGTAACGCAGAGCTAAGGAAGCATCTCTGAGTGTTCCGGCAGTTCTCCCTGGGACGTTCACGCATGCTTTGTTTCCTGGAGGCTGCACATGCTGCTCATCCACATTCATGGTCAGGTTCTTTCCCCACAGCAAAAACCCTTGGTTCCGACCACATTTAATTCACAACTGCTCACCTCTCTTCCTGAGTACCCAAGGCAGCGGTTGTGTCTCCCCACTGCTGCTTCCCCATCATGAAATAGAGCCCTACCATAGGTGTTTGTAGAACAGATGAAGTCGGTGAAATAAACACGAAATCTGAGTGGTTTTGCGTGGGCTTCCCCTCTCCCCCTCCCCCTCCCTCTCTTGGAATTTTAACTGCTTGGCAGATTACTACTTGTATGACTGTGTTTGGGGATTATAAAACAATCTTTTGTATTGCTCCAGTTCACAGGAAGCAGCTCCTTTTTTCTCACTGTTGATGCCTCTTGTTGAGTCCATCTTTTCTTTTCATGGGTTAGGCCTACCATGGATATGGCAGTTTATAGACCATGCATATGAACTAAGGATTCCAGGAAAGCTCTTGTATCAAGGCTTACAGGTGTGGTCCAGTCTTTTATTTTTTTTTAATTTAAAAATTTTATTTCTTGAGACAGCGTCTGACTCTTATCCAGGCTGGAGTGGAGTGGTACGATCTCGGCACATTGTAACCTCTGCCTCCTGGACTCAAGTGATTCTCCTGTCTCAGCCTCTTAGTAGTTGGGACTACAGGCATGTGCCACCACGTCCAGCTAATTTTTTGTAGAAATGGGGTTTTACCATGTAGCCCAGGCTGGTCTCGAACTCCTAGGCTCAAGTGATCTGCCCAGCTTGGCTTCCCACGTTGTTGGGCTTATAGGTGTCAGCCACTGTGCCTGGCCTGCATCCCAGTCATAATGTCATTAGAAGGAAAGCTGAGCTCCAACTCGTTTTTTGGGGTTGGAGACAGGATGGCGGTTTTTGCTTTTGGGAAGAATTGTACAACTACTAAGTTCAGAAGGATTAAAGTAGGAGGTAGAGTTGAACACCATAGAAGAAAGAGTTTGGGTGGGGAATGTGGTTTATTGGTGTAGCACTGTGGGGCATGTTGTTCCTGAGTCATGGGACAAAGACAGGCTGGTATTTTAAGGTCACCTTTATGGGTCATGTGTGGGTAAATGTGTGTGGCTTAAGTGGCAGGATCGGACTGCAGGTTCCTTTTCAAATTGCTGCTACCTAGATCAGGATAATTAAATCTGAGAGGTGCCTCTGTATGCTTGACTTCACCCTGGTCTGGGCACATACGTTTGATCCTTCGTATGGAATATCTGTGTGCAGGATGCTGGAGAAGGTTGTCAATTCTCATCTGCACTCCTTGGGGCGGTGATAGGGAGGAGGTGCCAAACGTCTCTGTGTCCGTGATGACCTTTGTGGTCCTGCTGTGCCTTTGCAGGTTCCCCATCTTTGCATGGAACTCCATTATTTGTTTTCCTGAGACACCTCCTCTCCTGGAGAGCCTGTTAATTAACTCTGGTCTCTTTCCCTAGTGGTCAGGCTTCATCCACTCCTTGGTCTGCCTTGATTGGCCAGGACTTCTTTTACTGCTTCGACATCTGAGCCCACATTCCTAAACTCTTTCTGGGAGACACACAGACGTGGATAGATCTGTATGTATTCATCCCTGACTGAGACGGGGTATTGCTTTGTTGCCCACATTGGTCCCAAATTCCTGGCCTCAAGTGATCCTCCTGCCTCAGTCTCCCAAATTTCTGGAATTACAGTCATGAGCCACTGTGCCCGGCCCTTGACTGTCTCTTGATCTTCAAGCCCTTCTTGGCTTATTTTGATTTGGAATTGATTGACATGCAGGGGAGTTCTCCCTCCACCATCCTCCAAATACCGTGGCTTAATGTCAAACATGCTTTTCTTAGCACAGTCTTAAAATTAACCGTTTGATTAGAAATCAGGAGAAAAGCGAAATATTTATGAATATAGATTCATAAAGACTGGACTTGAATCTGAAGTTTTACTCTGTCCCTGGGAGAGTCACTTATCTTTGGCTCTGTGGCTCAGAGCGGCTCTGTTGATGTTATTCACGCAAACACTGACATAGCACTTTTGAAGTGCTGTCTGCTTCCACTGTTCTACATTCCTTACCTATGGTAGCCCATTTAATTCTCATAGCAAAACCATTAATATAGCTTATTTTATTATCCCCCATCTTATAGATGAGAAAATCGAGGCACTTGTCTGGAGGACAAGGCTCACGGTATATAATAGAGACTCAGTTGATGATGTCTGCTCACCTTAAAGAAGTCAGTGAAGAGCCATCATAGGTGTTGATGCCAAAGAGAGAACAGTATCGTTGTAACCGCAAACTTTTTGGCGTGGCCTGAGAATTCTGGTGTGTGGCAAAGTGATTCCATTTTAATCTTTTAACCTTCAGAGGATTGTGACCTCCACAGAACACGTATGCGTGGGTGCTGATTGCTTAATGAAAATGGTTTTCCTGAGTACTGAGATGCAGCTACATATGATTGATGTAAGCCTGTTTTGAGCCACAGGACATTTGCATCCCAGGGAAAGTAGAGAAGTAAATAATTTTTGTTGCAGTGTACTCTTGTTTGAATGTGCCCCCCAAATTTCTTTTTTTTTTCTTTTCTTTTAATTCTTTTTTTGGAGATGGGGTCTTGCTATGTGGCCCAGGCTGGAGTGCAGTGGCTGTTCGCAGGCTGTTCACAGATGCAGTCCCACTACTGATCAGCATGGCAGTTTTTTGACATGCCCCGTTTCCGACCTGGGCCAGTTCACCCCTCCTTAGTAAGCAACCTGGTGGTCCCCTGCTTCCAGGAGGTCACCATATTGGTGCTGAACTTAGAGCGGACACCTGATCTACATAGCACACTGCAGCCCTGAACTCCTGGGCTCAAGCGATCCTCCCACCTCAGCCTCCTGAGTAGCTGGGACTACAGATCCTCCCACCTCAGCCTCCTGAGTACCTGGGACTACAGGCATGCGCCACTGTGCCTGGCCCACACATCATGTGTTAGAAACTTGTTCCCGAATGTAGAGGTGTTGGGTTTATGAGGGCTCCACCCTCTTGAGTGGATTAATACATTTATCATGGGAGTAGATTCCTTATAGAAGGACGAGGTCAGCCCCCTTTTGTCTCTCTCTTGCCATGTGTTGCCTTCTACTCTGCTATGTGAGGACATGATGCGAAGGCTATCCCCATATGCCTGTCCATCAATCTTAGACTTCCCCACCTCTAAAACTGGGAGAAATAAATTTCTGTCCTTTATAATTTCAAGTATTCTGCAATAGAAGCCTCAGATGGACTAAGACACAGTGCAAGGCGTGCTGCAGAAGAAAACTGCATGAAGTTTGTAGAACACAGGCAGAGTGACTAGGGAAATTTCTAGGGAAATTGCGGCAGCTTCAACATGGTCATGCGTGCACTTCATTTTTCCATCTCTGGGAGATGTAATGCGAGTGAAAAACGGTGGAGACCCTTTTAGTCTTGTGCTCTTCCAGGTAAGCCAGTCCTCTTTGACTTCCTAACGGCAGGATGTGAGCTGCCAGCTATGGGTTTCTCAGCCAATCTAATGCAGAGAAAGAGGCCCGTACCTGTTTCTCTGAACCTGGTAGCTGGATGCAGCGTAGTTACAGTAATAACATGATGAGCTTCTTGAGTGCTGGGCAGTTTAACATGAGAGGGGTCAGCAGCTGCTTGAGACCTGCCTCTCTGGAAGGGCCAGAGTTTGCGAGGTGGTGCCTTTTGATAATCCTTTGCTTGGGGCCGAGGTTTGACAAGTGAAGCGTTCTTTGTGCTGCTGCTTCTGGAAGGCTTTGTGTGCTTCCGGGTATTCTCTTCACTGGTTGACACCGTAAGATGGCCAAGAGAGAAGGCAGGATTAAATTACAATGTTTTCTTTACCAAGATGGTGAGCTGCAGGCAAGATGGTTAGCTGAAATTTGAAAGGACATACATGGATGTGAGCAGGCTGCTCCTTGGACAGCCTCAGCTAGGCAGACTGGAAGTGACCAGCAACCTAGGTGGTTATTAGAATCACATGGAATAACCTGTCTCCACGCTAGTAGGAGGTTAGTATGCTTAAGCTTTGGCTCCCCAATCAGTCTAAGCCAAGATGTGCTCAGAGGCACTGAATCAGTATTTGTTAAATGGATGTGGATGGACAACACTAGCTTCCTTCAGTTCTGGTAGGAGTAGAAGAGCTCCAAGAGGGGTTCCTGTCTTCACCTTAGTCAATGAAAAACAAACCTCTATCTTGCTTGCTTTTTTTTTTTTTTTTAACCTAAAAAGAAGAGGTGACTTAAGCATAATAGATTCTTGGATAATTACAAGGGAGCCAGGGAGGTTGTACCATTTGAAAGCCATCAGTGCCATTTTATGGTTTTGATCAAAAGGCTTATTTATAGTATACATTTACATAGGTCCCATCGTAGGGTGAGTTTTATAGTCATCATAGGGTTTCCTTTTTGAAGTGTATGTGTTTGTTAAAGAATTACATAAGTGGCCTGGGTAATTTGGGGTGTATCGGCACCTTGATATATTTGGAATAGTGCTTTGCCGGGGTGCAAAGGAGGGATGTTTCTTTGTGGCAACCCTTTTTGACTGTGTGCAATTTATTTTTAACCTTGCTGTTTATGTGCGTCTTCCTGGAATTGTGTTTTAAGAGTTTCAAACCTGGGCCTTCTTTCCTTAACAAGTTACTTTTCCTGCTAGACTTGGGAGTGTCTCTAGAGAGGTCTTATTAGATGCTCAGTTCTTCTGTGTAAATCTGCACCACAGTCCATCCTAAGGGAGTAATGGAAGGAATGGAAAACCCTGGACCTGCAGCCGAATGTTCGCATCCTATGCAGGTTTAGATGTTGCCGTACACTTGTGGGTGTCCATTTTCACCCCAATCATCTGCCTAAGGCTCCTGGCAAACATACTAGCTGCTTCTGCATTTATTTACTTTGTAGGAAAAAAAAAAAAGGACTGGAACTTCATTTGAGGCATTTTTATTACTGCAGTGGCCATTTCCTTTTTCTGTTACCCTGATATCAGATGGCAGGGATATCACTTACACCTCCCATGTAAACTGTGGTCTAGCATGCATTGTGGTTGCCACGGACACTGCTGGATGCAAGTTTCTTTCCTTCCTCCTCTATCACAGCTCTTGTTAGGCTTTTAAACACTAACATCTCTGTCCCATCCCTTTGCCCTTTTTGCCTTTTCACAACCCCAAAGGACAAATCTAAACACCACCCTGATCTTTTTCAGCAGTTTCTGACCCTGCTGGAAAAATTTTTATTAGTTCCTGAATCTTTCTTATTGTGAATATGTTGACCCTGGTGCCTGGCCTCTCACATGAAAGGCTCTAGATGCTGGAATTGTGAGGGCTTGGAGTCACCTGGTTTGTGAAGGAGGCGACAGCCATTAATGTCACTCGTAGTTCACATGTGAGTGCTTATCTGGGGTTGTTAGACATGCCTTTTGTTTTTAATGCAGATTGCTCCTTGATATTAATACAATTGCAGGCAGCAGGCAATGCTTTGACTAAGATGGGAATTGAAGGTTTTTTCTTACCACTGTCACCTTACACTTCCTATTCCCTCACTGCCTCCCTCCCATTTCATGGTAGGATGGGGGTTTGGCTGGTGATGGAAGGCAGCAACCAAAGTGACTTGTGTTAGAAGAAAATTGGGTACATTTCTGCTTCTGGAAGTTTTAAAAAGCGATTTGTATGGCAAGTGGGTGTTTTTTACACAATAAGATAAATACCGTACAAGAATATTTTTTTCTCTGGGCTCAGTGGGTTTACTTTGAAATGATAGAATATTCTATTGCCAGGCATGGTGGCTCACACCTGTAATCCTAGCACTTTGGGAGACTGAGAGTGAAGGATCACCTGAGCAAGAGTTCGAGACCAGCCCGGCCAACAAAGTGAAACCCTGTCTATACTAAAAATATAAAAATTAGCTGGGCCTGGTGGCATGTACCTGTAATGCCAGCTACCTGGGAGGCTGAGGCGGGAGAATCGTTGGAACCTGGGAGGTGGAGCCTGCAGTGACCAAGGTCACACCACCGTACTCCAGCCTGGGTGACATACTGAGACTGTGTCTCATAAAGAAAAAAGGAAAAAAAATACTCTAAAGAAATTCTAAGAGTAGCTAAAACAACTATTAGGAAAGGGAATCTTTTTCTTTATTTGAGGGTAAACATGGTCTCTGTCACCCAGGCAGTGGTGCCATCATAGGTCACTACAACCTTGGATTCCTGGCCTCAAGCAGTCCTCTCGCCTCAGCCTCCTGAGTATCTGGGACCAGAGGCCCATGCCACCATGCTTTGCACATGGTTTTATTTTTTGTAGAGATTGGGTCTCGCCACGTTGCCTAGACTGCTCACGAACTCCTGGTGGCTTCAGTCGATCCTTGCACTTCAGCCTCCCAAAGTGCTGAGATTATAGGGGTGAGCCACCACCCCCAGCGGAAAAGGGAAAAATTCTAAAGGGGTCGTTACATTTCAGAAGCAAATACTCCTATTCAGAATTGTCCAGGTTTTTTACACGCTATCATATTGGAAGTGGGTGTATGCACGTGTGTGTGAAGCAAAAACTGATTGTTTTGGTTTTTTGAAGTGTCAGGAAAGAACCAAGTAAACTTTTTTTTTTGGTAGTGATGCATACTGTTTCGTCCTGCCCTGTGTGTGTGTGTGTGTGTGTGTGTGTGTGTGTGAGTGAGAGAGAGAGATGCACACACACGTTTTTACATTATATTTCCACTGGGTACGAAAACTCCACATCTGACCATAGGAGAGCCAAAATGTACCATGTAAATTTTACTCCTGGGTACATCTGAGTAGTAATAAGGGAAGTGTGTGTTTCTAGGGTCACAGCAGACTTGAGTCCTCAAACGTCATTATAATGTCACTGAATTGCTAGCAGCCCTCTCTGATTAGTCATGCCAAGTGAAGGCAAAATACCATCTTCTTGAATGAAGACTCTCTTTTTGTTTCCTTGGTGCCAACTGAAAGTTAATTCCAGCTTTCTGGACTCTTTCAAATTTAAAAATATTTAACTTAAGCATCTATGTCCATGATAATAAATAATGTCTTACAGCGATGCTGTTAAATATATCTGACATTTTTCTAAGAGTCTGTTTTCCTTAGGCACAAGATACTGTTTTGTTAATTTATCTTCCTGGAGTTTAGTTTTGAAGACAATTTCTGTGACATTAAAATACCATGTATGATTTTATGGAATGTCAATTATGTACAGTTAACCATAATGTTAATTCATTTCATTTATAATATAAAAAGTCTGAAAAGAAGGAAAACATTTAAACAGAAAACAAGAAGCATACTTGATACGGAGTTCTTTTCATGCTGTTTATATGTGGTTGCCAGTTACATGTTGAAGTACATGAGGCCTTATGAGATGTTGCTTATCTTATATGAAGTACTGTTCTGTTGAGTATGTAACAGTATAATAGGCCAGGTGCTTTATGAGTTAAGTAAATTGTTTCTAACATGATTTAAGAAGTACACTAAGCAAGCACTGGGCCAGTGTAGTGATCTGTCCGTCTGTGAAGTGCTTACTGATAATCTGGTGGTGGTAAGATCGCTTTTGTCAGTGCCTGCTTATCTGGGAGTGGTGGGACCTGCAGGGCCTCCTTTCCAGTCCAAGCCCACTTAAGCTTCTGCTAACTCTTGGGGGAGTGAATGGTCTGTAGGGGCTGCTTTGAGTAACTGTGCACATCATCCAGGCCAATCTTGGGGTACTTGACTATTCTGTCAACTTGGAACTGTGTAGGATGGGATTCTAGCAGTTTCTAAATATATGTTGTTTTCAGAGCCCTTCTTTTTCTGGAACATAGTTACAAATTTGTTCAGCCTGTTATGCAGCCCCCAAGAAATATGTTTGCATTCATTGTGACAACCGGCAGACTATTGGTACCATACAGGGCTGGAATCTGCTTGTTGTTCCGGCAAATGCCATTGTGTGACGTGGACTGGCACTTGGCCTTTCTGGAGCATGTAGTTATTTCTCTTTGTAGGGAGTGGAACTGCCTTTGCCGTAATTTCTCTCCTGATAATCGTTTCTTAGGCCTCCTGCAATTCAGTCTGAACCGTGCTGGGATAAATAGAGCCCTTAGAGATCATGTGAATGTGAGATCATCCGTTCCCTAAATGAGGAACCTATGGCATAGATAGGACTGGGTGCTGTGAGTCTTCATGATTAATGCAGGAAATGATGTAGGAACCCAAATGCATGCTGATGTTTTCCATCAGCTATGATCCATGAGTCTGCTAAACAATGCCCTGCTGCTGTTTTGGGAATTGTTTGAAGGCCAAGGAGAGGAGGAATGGGTCTTTCAGCTTTACCTTTCTGAAGATCAAGAGGAATATATACTGTCAGACTCCTTGATGACAGAGCGAAGGCCTGCACCCTCTGTGTTGACTTTAGTGTAAAGCAGCCCTTTACATATTATTCACATTTCTTAATTCAAGCCTCAGAAGACCAGGATATAATTTTAAATTGAAATTAGTTAATTGAAATTAAGTTTCAAAAGAAGTTGTTGAAGACCACGAATATCTTTTTCCCTTTCAATGAAGCAGTGTAAGCACTGTAAGAATTTTACAGATGTCAGTTTGGATAATGACCCCATAGATTTTTCCAGAAAGGTTCCATCTCCAGTGTTAGCCTTTGATCCAAGGACATTGAATCAGAGCTATGAAGCAGGTTCCATCTCCAGTGTTAGCCTTTGATCCAAGGACATTGAATCAGAGCTATGAAGCAGTCTGTTTTGCAGCCTCTGTTGAAATCCTCTTAAGCCAAGTCACTAAAGTATGCCACTGGAAAGGACTCTTGTCTCTTGTGAAATAAATCCAATAGGAAGCCTGTTACCTGCAATGCCTGGTTGAGTACATAGGCTCACGGTGCTCAGCAGTGCTCCTGCACTTTGCTAAGCCACTGGGACCCACAGTTCACCTGGTACCAACCAGTGTGTTAGCAGTAGAGGGTGTCCAGGTTCTTGGTGATTTGAACAAAGAATTGGATAAAATGCATACACAAAGCAGTGAAAAAAGGAAAAAAGAGCACACATTTATTGAAACGAAAGTACATGCCACGTGCTGGGTGTGGTGGGTCCCCTTGTAATCCCAGCACTTTGGGAGGCTGAGGCGGGCAGATCACTTGAGATCAGGAGTTCAAGACCAGCCTGGACAACATGGTGAAACCCCGTCTCTACTAAAACCCAAAATTTAGCCAGCCATGGTGGTGCATGCCTTAATCTCAGCTGCTCTGTAGGTTGAGGCTGGGGAATCACTTGATCTTGAGAGGCAGGGGTACTACTGTACTCCAGCCTGGGCAGACTTGGAACTCCATCTCCCCCCGCCCCACCTCTCCCGGCCCCCCCAAAAGAAAAAACACACTATACATAGTGGAAATGGACTTAAGTGGCTCAGTAGCACTGGTTGCAGAATTTTCTGGGGTTCAGATACCCTCTAGAGGTTTCCCATTGGTTACTGGGTAACTCATGCAAATAAAGAGGATGAAGTGAAGTTTCCTGCCATAGTTTAAGTGAAGTTACGAAGTTGTGTACTTGGGCTGGGAGGTTGGTGTCTTTCCATTTGATTTAGTTCTGGGAAGTCCTTAGGTTCCCTCCCTCCAGACCCCATTCTCCTGCTTCATTAGCACAGATTTTGGAATAAGTTAGATTTTTGCCTTGTATTTAAGCTGTTACAAACAACAAGGTGTCTGAGCCTGTTTCCTTGTCCAATAAATGCAACCATTACACCTTATATCGCATTGGCCCTAACCCTGTATTTCTCACATGGAAGCGTGCATTAGAATCACTTGGAGGACTAGTTAAACACAGATTGGCTAGGTCCTGCTCTGAGAGTTTTTGATTCATTAAGTCTGAGGTGGGGCCTGAGAATTTGCATTTCTAGTAGACTCCCAAGTGATTCTTTTGTTACTGGTTGAATAATCACAGTTTTATAAGGACTGCTCCGAGGGTTAAATGCTATATGTGATTTAAAGCATGTACTATTACCCTTAAATAATAAGCACCCATTCTATATATGTAGTTGCTGGGTAAGTGAACAGTGATATGTCTGTGGTTAGGAATTCTTGGGGCCAGGTAGTGCCATTTCCTTATAGGGATCTTTTTCCTTGCGTGTCCCCAAATGTTTCCTTCCTCAGCTTGTTCATCTGGCTTGTGCAGAGAAAGAAAAGTAATGTCTTTCCTTCTCTTGTGGTTTATTTAAAATTATTTATAGTCGTTGGCTGCATGCTTCCTTCCCAGCCCCCATCTCTCTCTCTCTCTCTCTCTTTCGTTCTCTCTTTCTCTCACGTGTGTGTGTGTGTGTGTGTGTGTGTGTGTGTGTGTGTGTGTGTAATTTGTTTAGACAGTCTAAGCTTAGGTGGCATGCGTCCTACCTAATGGCACTTCATCTAAGCGAAAGTCTTTTTCCTGATGTAAGCACTTATCAGAGCAAACAATGTGATTTAATCTTGGGTTTCCTTTGTATGGAGTTGTCATATGCCTGCTTTAATTTTATATTTATAAGATAATTTCCAGCTTCTTGTGGGTTTTAATACATGTACTTCCCTTGGCCAGGTCAGTATACCCACTGCTGCCCACCCACATCAGTTGCATCATACAGGACTGGGGATGTTTTTCCTTACACTTTTGGGGATATGGGCAGAAAATTTGACAGTACTCTCTCCTAGCTAGTTGTTGTTTTGTCTTATAATTAGCATTCATGGATGACATTCTGGCTGACATTGTGGCTGACAAGAATGCAATATCCATCACATTCCTGTTTTTTGGATTCTTTCAGGCCATAAGAGTTTTTACTGTAGCTCTCTCCAGGGGTGTGTGTGTATGAATCTGTGTATGTGTATCAGGGGTGGATAGGGTTGAGAATACTTACATTTGTGCCAGTACACTTCTTTTTCCCTGATTTCACATGTTTGAACTTGCACAAGACTTGATTTATACCCCTTGGGGGAATCTACCAGTAAAATACATGTACCTCGATAAGTCTGTCTCCACCCTTCACTATGTAAGTTGTTTTTTGTAGACCAGAGAATGAGAAATGACACTAAATAACACTGTAGCTGTCCCTTGATGTACAAAATTCATGCTTCTGTGATGGACAATTCCATATACTGCTGAGTCAGTGACTTACCTTTAAAAATGGAATTTGTTACATTTTTAGCCTGTGGGGTTGTTTAGGGTGGTGATACCTTTAAGAGAGTATTGCACAGAGATAGACTGCGATGGAGCCAGTTCCCTAGAGGAGCTGATGGAGAGAGAGATTTCCAAAAAATTCTTAGAAGGGCAAATAGGGTCAGCTGTCATCTTTGTTTATTTTAACGACTGTGAAGTGTAGAAGAGAATGCATTGGTGTTTCATTGTCATGACAGCAGAGGCTCTTAGCACCCCTGGCCGGAACAGAAAACGAACTCATTCATTAATCCAGGTGTGAGTCTCAGAATCCCACTATGTGCATTCCATGGAGTGTTAATGCAAGTATCGATAATGTTACTGTGTATTCTCCAACAGTATTTAATAGCTGCCTAATCCTACTCTTGTCACTAAATACCCTTCTTGAACTACTGTTTCCTCATCTATCAGGAGGCGATGAGAAGATTTTCAACTGTAGAACAGTGTGTCTCTGCTTTTTATATGTTGGGCCTTAACCTCTGCTGGAAGAGGACTTTGAAGTTTTGCAGTGTATGTAATTTGTGAAATTTTTACTTTCTACTTCATAAGTAGGTTTGCGTTTGCTTTAACAGAAAAAAATGGGTTGTTACTGCCCAAGTAAAAGCCTTAATTCTGGCTAGTTTTTCATTTCTAGAGGTTGTTTGGTTCTTTTCGAATGTTAAGTTACATTCAAATGTTAGTTTCAATGTTTGTTCGGTGGTAGTTTCTGTTTTCACTTTCAGGTGTTAGTTTCCTGTTATGCAGATACTTTCAAACTTGGCTTTTATCTGTAAAATAGTCGGATGATTCTAGTTACTGACTTTTTCCCAGTTTGACATCTGCTGGGTTTTCCTCATGGTGCTTCATTTCCCCTGAATGTGAAAAGTTATTTGGGGGGGATTCTTTGAAGCCTGAGTTTAATAAACTCTCCTTACAGAGGGTTCATGTTTGTTTTTGCTACATACCTTAAGAGTATCATCAGTCCAACATTATTTAAACTAAATTCAGGTCTTGAGAGATGATTTTTGGATTCCAAATTGTCATGACAGCCCCTTAAATTTTACAACTTGTCAGGAAAGATATCCAACCTGTGGAAATCCTAGCTTCACGTAAAAAAGTTGCCTCCTGTTAGAGCCATATGTTAGGGCTTGGAGGGTGGTAGGATGCCACCTTCCCCGCCACTGCCAGTGCCAGGGAAATGAAGTTCAGGTTTGTTTGTGTCACAAGCACAAAAGTGGGATCATTTCTCCATGGGTAGGTTTGGTTCTAGCTTTTGCTCTTAGATTTTCTGTCAGTAATTTGTTTATTTCATTGATGCCTTTAATGATTTGCTTGAATATCTTGGCCTGTGGTATTCCTGGAAATGACTCATGATGCCATGCTTTGTTACATTTCATTTTTTAATTTTAAATAAATACATTTTATTAATTTGAAGTCAAGCAGATTAACAATTTAAGCTAGTTGACACATTGGAGTTTCAGTGCCTTGAGGATGAAGCATTTAAAATTCATCCTCAAACCAATTTTAAAGAGCAAACCAATCTCGAAGCTAGTGGAAAACCCAGAAAAGCTTTGCTGCATTTTATGGCTTCTAGTGAAATGGAGAGGGTTCCCTTGTCCCCCTCTCAGGGCTTGGGATGGGGGTGTGGCTCACTTCTTCAGTGCCCCTATGCTCATACCTCTGGGGGAGCATACAGAGGTGCAGGCTGTTGGGCTCCAACCCCACGGCAGTGTCTAGGGGTGAATGTTTACAGCTGAAGCCTCAGTGGGAATGTGTTAAAGGGTGGTTTGTTTTTTTTGAGGGGGAAAAACCACAGCAGTCTCTTTATGAAGTTGCACTTTACAAAACCTCAAGGGAGAAGTCCTTGAGAGGGAGAGAGGGTTAGGGGGTTAGGGAGCGGGGGATGGCAAAGAGTAGGAAGAGCAAGACCCAGAAACTAAGCCCCCCCATCCCCCCAATCTTGGGGACCAAGCAGAGACTAGGCCTCAGGACAGCCCAGCAGGGCTTCCTGTGTCCTAGCTGTACAGAGCTAGGCCAAAAGACCTCAGGGGAAGGGCCACCGTCCTCCAGAGCCTGCCTGCCTTTGAGGGACAGCCTCAGGCCAGTACTTCCTGTGCCCAAAGAAGGAAGTGGGCCTCCCATCCCCTCTTCTAGGCTGAAGAAGGCAGCCTGAAGCAGGGGTGAGGGCTCCCCATCCAGCAGTTTCAGGACCTTCTCCTAATCCTTCAGAGTCTTCCAGGCCTGGTCCTTTTCTTTCTTGGTGCTTCTGCCAGGCAGCCATGATCTCGTGAAAGGCGTCCATGACCTCATTGTCATCCACGTGCACCCGCTGCCTCGGCTCCTGCTGGCTCGCCTCCTCCTTTGCCAGCCTTGGCAGCTTTTTGCTGTCTATATGCAGCTTGTGTTAGCTTACTTAGACCCCCTTCCTTACCACAAGGACAAAGGGATTTCTGTGACCCATGGTTCCTTGCCTTGGTGTAATTGGATCACACGTGGGCTCGGGGAATGAGTGCAAGGTTTTATTGAATAGAAGTAGCTCTTAGCAGATGGCGGAGCCAGAAGGGAGATGGTTTTCCCTGGAGGCCTGCTGGTCGATGGCTTGCCAGCCTGCCAGTGCTCTTCTGTGGCCTTGCTCTCCACAGCCAGCTGCTTGTGTCGTTTTCCGCTGATGTGTTCCTCAGGACGTCCAGCTGCTTGTGTGTCTTCCTTGTTAAGGTCTCAGGTTTTTTGTTTTGATTCTTGCTTTTTTGACACGGAGTCTCTCTCCCTGCTAGCCCTGTTGCCGAGGCTGGATTGCAATGGCATGATCTCGGTTCACTGCAATCTCTGCCTCCCAGGTTCAAGTGATTCTCCTGCCTCAGCCTCCTGAGTAGCTAGGATTACAGGCGTGCACCACCATGCCCAGCTAATTTTTTTTTGTGTATATATTTGTTTTAGTAGAGACGAGTTTTCACCATGTTGGCCAGGATGGTCTTGATCTCCTGACCTTGTGATCCGCTTGCCTCCCCCTCCGCTTGCTGGCATTTCAGGTGTGAGCCATTGTGCCTGGCTGGTTTTCAAAGGCCCAGGATGGGGGCGTGGCCGGGCAGGTTGATCTTGGAAAATAAAATGTTTGGGCAGGAAGGCACAAGTGCCTGTCTTCCCCTAGGTCCCTGGGGGTAGAGACCTAGTCATGGGCCACTCCCTTCATCTACCCAGCACTTCCTTTACCCCCTTCCCTGTCATTTAAAGGGACCACACTCTTCATTCCCAGCACTCCTGTGTCACTAGTTGCCTTCCACCCTCATGGAAAGGCCCAGTTTGAGAAGGATGGGATTAGAAAAATCCCAGCGATCTCTGTTTCTAGGCTTCTAAGTCTAATGGTGCGGACCCCTGCTTGGATGGTTTTTCTTGTGAAGGTTTTTTTCCATAATGATGTTTATATTCTGTCTTTTCCTATTCGGTTATAATGAGTTCAGTTCAGGGAAGAAGGAGATTCCAGTGGACTGTGCTTCCCTGAGAGAGCATTTGAGTGCTCACCTGGTCTCATACGTCTTGGACTTCTGGAGCTCTAAATGGGCCCCTCCCAGCATATTCAGGACTTTGTTAGAGCCTGATTGCAGGCCACCCTGTCTTTCAGCTGGTGCTTTTATGGTTTTATTGTTTAGCTGCAGCATAGATTCTCCCGGGAAGCCCAGGGATTCGACGTTGTCTGTTCTTCCTGGAAAAGTCCTTTGTGGTGAATGATTGAGTTCCCAAGCCAATTTCTGTTCCAGAGAGAGGTTGTTTGAGGGGCTGGTTGGGAATGGCAGTCTCTGCTGACCCCGTTGGGTAGTCTAGGTCATACTTAATGTTGTCATGCTGTGACTGGATTACGTCACACTTCATGAAACCTAAGCCTTCCTGTTTAGACTTGAAAGGCAGAGCCTGTGACTGCTTCACTGCCCATTCTCTGAGGTCTGTTGCCTTTTCTGTCCAACTCAACCATACCATGAACCCTTGGCCTCAGTTCCTCATTCACATGCACTGTCTCTTAACGCTTACATTGTGAAAGTCCTGCTTTAACCTAGGTAGCTACTGGGCTTGTCTATCTGCAGTGCTAATTTGTGTAACATTCTCTACTTTTAAAGTTGTATAACATAAAAAATAGAAGAAACATTTAAAAAAAAAAAAACTTTTGCCGGGTGCAGTGGCTCACAGTTTTAATATCAGGATTTTGGGAGGTTGAGGTGGGTGAATCACCTGAGGCCAGGACTTTGAGACTAGCCTGGCCAACATGGTGAAAACTCATCTCTAGTAAAGATACAAAAAAAAAACTAGCCAGGTGTGGTGGCGGGTACTTGTAATCCAGCTACTTGAGGGTGAGGCAGGAGAATTGCTTGAAGCCAGAAGGTGGAGATTGCAGTGAGCAGAGATCACTTCACTGCCCCCCTGCCTGGGCAAAAGAGCAAAACTCTTTAAAAAAAAAAAAAAAAAAGCGACTTTTTTCTTTTTTCTCTACCCTCTTAAGTTCAGTTTTGGGGAATCTGCTAATTAAATGTACGAAAGATGGATTAGTAAGAGGAAGAAAAAGACAGATTGGAGTTCACAATGAAATGTGACTCTTCAGAGGTTAGAATTTACCATCCTAATGGGGTGTGGAGCAAAAGGCAATTCTGGGAGGACAAATGAATTCTTAGAATAGGGTGGAGAAAGGCTACTTAGGAAGAATAAGTGAATTTTTGGAAAGATAAGTGGGCCTTTAGCAGAATAGATAGAAGGTAGAAGATTTCTGTGTCAGTGTCTGTTAGTTGCTCCCAGCAAGGGGACTTGGGACGTTTGAGTTCTTTTGGGAGGCTCTGTGTTTAGGCAGATAAAGAATTTAAGGAACTCAGATGCTTTCTGGCTCAAAATAATCTTTATGCCGGAATGGCTAATTCTGGACCCTTAAAAGACCAAACAGATAGACTTGAGGAAGAAGCAGTGAAAACAGATTACTATTGTTTTTCAAGCCTACAAGTTCCCCAGGGTGAATGTCTTGGGGCCTGTTCTTGGTATGAGGTTATTATAGCTGCTTTCTGAGAGTATTGTGGACCTGGGTGGGGGGTGGGGTGGGGTGGAAGCTTGAAATGTCCAACTGGACATGTTCTCATTTACAAATTGCTGGAGGTGGGGCCTCAGCGACCCTTCCCAGTACTGATGTATATCTGGGAGTGTGGAGTTTGGCAGTGAATTGACACGGTTAAAGATGGATGCCTCTTTGATCAAAGGGAGACCATTAGGGCATGTTTAGGCTGGCGGAATTGGAGAGTTGCATTATAAAGAGAGTAGTTAAGCATCTCCCCTTCCCAGCGCCTGTCACCCACATCTTTATGAACAGAATTCTTCTGCATTTGCGGAGTTGGCTGGCATAAGCATTGTGCTGAAGCCAGCAGTGAGGGAGATGTACATACTTAGCTTTTCTCATCTGTGAATTGCAGAGTGGAGAAGCATGTAGTTCATTGCCATGATTCCTCGGCACATCATTGTTAGTGACCAATTTGGACAAAATGTGACTGTTTTTCTTACAATTCCAACTCCTTTGTTTTTGTGGTTCCTTCTTACGGCCCTCCTTTAGAAGATTCTTTAGACAGATGTTACCCTTTCTCTCTTCAGTGGTGGCTTGCCTTCCGGTGGTGGTGCAGTATAGCTTGAGAAGAGTTAGGAATGAGGTTCCCTCCACAGTATGCTTCTTTCTGCTCCATTGAAGTAGTTTATGCTGGTTTTGAGCAGTAGAACAGGGGCGAATGGAGCTGTCGGAAAACCCAGCTACAGTACCTCTCATAGGAAGCATCACAACATTAATTACTGCAGGTGCAAGAGGACTCAGTGAGGCTGGGGTAAAAGGTAAGACTTTGGATGTTACTCATATAAAAGGTCTTTAGCTCAAAAATCTTATCAATGGCTGCCTTCATTGTTGGAGGTTTGTAAATGTGTTGCATGGGTCTCTGCCTTCCTCCTATACTTGCACCCCTGATGCTATGTTTTATTGGGATCTTGTAGAGTGTATTCTCTCCCATTTCTTTCACTCTTCTTTATATTTTTGATCGCCCTTTCCTCTGTTTTGTAATGCCATCCAGAGAAAACAAGTGTATAGTGAGGCTTTGTGAAGGACCTAGGATGGATCTGTGGCTGCAGCCTTCTTTGCAGGGTTTAAGCCACTCTGAAGAAGGCTGACTTTGTGGCTTTATCATTTCCTGTCTACAGACAAGGAAAATGGGCTTAAGCAGGAGGGATTATTGAAGGACTTAATTGAACAGGAAGTCTTCGTCTTTCAACCCCTCAGAGTTAGACACAACTTGGGTGTTTTTTATCTTGAGTCCTGTTTAAGAGATTGGACTTCTTTTCTCAGGATGTTTCCGGAAACTGAGTGGAGATCAGAAATTATCATGGAGTTCAAACGCTAAAGAGGGGTAACAAGCCAGCTTCATTGAATGAGGAGAGGGGCTTGTTTGGATTTCCTCATCCTTCCCAGTCTCACCCCTGGGAGTTTTTGCTATTGACTTGGCTCAAAGCCTTAAAAACCCATAGGCTACTTTTGTAATGTCACAGCAAATGCAAATACGTTGTCTCTGGAAAGGAACTGTAAGGCGGCACGTGTGTTATACTGGCAATGCTGTACCTTTAGCAGAGGTTTCTTGGTTCAGTGGCGGAAACACAGATAACGTATTTGGCAAGAATGACTTTCCCTTCTTGGAAATGTTTGAATGTGAGATCTAGTTCAGAAGATATTCTTGTGCCAACCTTTGAGGGTTTGTTTAAGCCATACGCAATTAGATGGACATGTATGTCCTGCAGATACTCAGTGTTCATCTGTTGTCCACTGCTGCTGTCTACATATGTGAGGTCTTTCCACGTAGTGCGCGTTCATGACATCAGGTGGATTCACAGCTTGAAGCAGCAGACTGGCCCTTGGCAGGAGACGGATGAAAAACTGGGAGGACTTTCATGTTGTACTGGGGTGAGGTGTCTGAGGTCATGGAATGGTTAAGATTGCAAACAAGGTAGAATATTGTGAGTTGGAAGGTTGGGGTGACCCCTTTGCATCCTGCCTCCCAACCTTGCACGTCCCTTGTTTTGGTTTGATTCAGTGATGCCGTTTCTGTTTTGTGGTCTTAAATATGGTACGATGTACAATGTTGAATGTTGGGAAGAATTTAAGGCTGCTTAAGGAATATTCTGGGCATCATTAGAAAGGAAGGTGATTCGCATGCCTTGCTCTGGTGCCCACTTTCAGTTGGCACGGTTTCTTTGGGTTTTATTTAAATTTTTATTCCACTGATGTGTCTTCTAGACCTGTTACTGCAGGTGCCAGTGACACAGATGCTGAGATGCTGTATCTGTAATAACCTGTGAGCTCTGGTTTTTAGGTGGGAGAATGTACGATTGCTTCAGCATCACAGAGCACAAACAGCCAGAAGGCGGAGGGGAATTTGTCTTATGTTCATTAGCTATTAGCAGATTTCTAAATTATGATTTTTTTCCATACCCGAGGCATTTTTTACGAATATTTTGTAAGAGACAACATGTCAGTTATAGCGAATCCTTTTCTTACAGAGCCGACTTCACTCAGCATTTTGGTTGGTGATAGTTTAAGTAATGCCCCATACATTGAAAACCACAAATGATTATGGTCTTGGCAACTAAATAATTTGGGGCTCTGTCAGAGCCTCAAGATGAATACTTTGAGGTAATTCTTGAGAGAAAGAAATATTAGAATCATGGCGTATTGCTTTACTTTTTTTCTTTGCTTGGTGGTAAAATAGCCCTTTTGGGTGCATATCAGAAAATATGGGTTTTCTGATACTCACCAAAAAAGGCTAAATGCTGGGTATTTTAGCGCTAGGCTTTTTTTTTTTTTTTTTTGCGATCTAAGGAAGCTGGATTGTATATTTCTCGATATTTTTCATACAAGTAAAGAACTTTGGGTTGGAGGGGTGAGATGATATTGCTAGTAGTGTTTATAGACCTACTTCCTGTAAACAGTGGCTGGGTTCTTAGCTGGCACCATATTTAGTGCAAGTCCTAAAAATTGGCTAATGCCAGTGCTTGTCATAATTCAGCATAACTTTTTTTTCCCTCAGGGGTGATCCCACAGCTGGAGTCTAAAGATTCGTCATTGCCATCTATTGGTGCCTCCTGGCTACTTCATGAGATTTGCGGTGGGTGGGGAAATTGCCTGGGATCCCTTTTCTATTTGTTAACCTTTAAATACAGAAATTCTCTGTTAGCAAACTTACTATGTGAGAGGGAGGGCATGTAAGATGCCAGGGCCCACTCCAGTCCTTTGGGAGGTAGTGGTCACTCTGAGCGTCGCCTTTGTGCTTTGGTGTGTCGTGTGCAGAATGGACGATTAGGATTCCACCTACCCCACAACTCCATCTGGTGAGAGATTTCTGGTGGGAAGTTTCTGCAGCTAACTTGGATGCATTCCACTGGATTTTTATTTTTATTTGTTTATTTTGAGACAGAGTTTCGTTCTTGTCATCCATCCTGGAGTGCAATGGCACGGTCTCGGCTCACTGCAACCTTCACTTCCCGTGTTCAAGAGTTTCTCCTACTTCAGCCTCCTGAGTAGCTGATAGCCCACCACCCCGCACAACTAGTTTTTGTATTTTTAGTAGAGGTGGAGTGTCACCATGCTAGTCACGCTGGTCTCCACCTCCTGACCTCACGTGATCTGCCACGTCTGGCCTGAATTTTAGTTTTTAATGAGCTGTATAGCATTGTAGAATTCAATTTCTTTTTATATTTTTCTTTCTTTCTGAAGAAAACGAAGTAAAACAGGATTCTCGCCTCACAGGGTCATTCCCTTTCCCTTACGTGGCAATTTGTAGTTGGGTGTTACTAATCTAAAATTGAGAGACGGCTAGGGTTTTTGTTGAAAGGATGTTTTAAAAACTAAATAGGGAATCCCATTGAGAGATAGTAGAAAGGCAAGTTACCATTTTAACTGGCTCTTTAGACTGAATGTACTAGGTAATTAGTTCACACCTTGTAACTACAACAGCCTGTTACAAATTACTTTGGCCAGATTCTTTAGCTACTTGCATGTGTTATTCTTCCGACTCTTACTACCTTTATTTAGTCTCTTTGCCTTAAGATCTGCTTCTTGCTCAAGACTGTCCTGAGACCAGCAGTCTTTGTCCAGAAGAGTGTTTGTAGCTTTTCCCTGGTAGCTCGGAGTTGTATACCTCGTCACAATGAGGTATGCCGCATGGGGATGGCGGAGCAGACAGCCTGCCATAGGTGGTGAACTATAACTGCGTCATTTGTGAGTGACAGAACAAAGGGCTTTGTTGCTACCTTAATTGTTGATTAATGATGATCCCTCTCAAATTTGACATGGTTGCTTTCTAGAACACAAAAGAACTCGGTGTCAGATGTTTCCTTGATCATCACAGTCATGATTTTCAGGCAGTCCTGGTTCTCTTACATTTCAGGATGCCACTGAAGATTTCAAGAAACATAATTGAATAATTTTATTAATTGAATCAAAAGCTGTACTGCATATTACTCTTCATACTGTTTTTGCCGGATGTCAGCAGCTACCTGAGATTTATGTGCACAAGACATGTTTTACTTGGGAAAAAGTTGTTCATAGCTTGTAGATATTTAGTGTTAATATCTTTTTTCCCCCTCTTTCCTCTCCCCTAATCCTTCCCTGGAATAAAAGAAAAAGGTTCACCTTTCTCTCTGTTGCCTGTTTTCCACTTCCAGTATTCCAAGGGAGTGGAGTGTCTGCAAGCAAAAATAGTGTCTTCCTGACGTGGTGGTGATGCTCGGATTTGCAAGGCTTCTCTTGTCCTTGGGCTGGCTTCTTAATGGGTAGAGCTGATGAATATATTTTTTATTGAGTTTATGTTAGTGTTCGTAAGGGTGACTAACAGTTCTGAAGTAAGTTAACATGTTAACTAAATGAGTTATTCCTCATGAGAAGGGCTAAGTGTAAGGAAGTGCAGGTTATAGATTGTGTCACTACTGTTTATCTTTAATGGAGTAGGGGAGTGGAGTTTTGGAAGCGTGACATCTTTCTAAAATATATATGAATCAATTTTTCACCTATCCCGCCACCTCCTTTTTTTCCCCTGCCTTTTCCCATGGATGTGGCTTCCTGAAGGAACCCCTCCACCTTCTAAAGTGAAAGGTGGTAGTCTGAAATCTAAAAGTCACTAGTATTTTCCTGTTTCACTGGCAGTTAGAAAATTGGTGCTAGAAATCTTTAGCAATACTGACAGTTTGGAGATTCAGATTTTACTTCTCCATTGGAGACCAAAATAATCAGGACTTTTCATCTACTCTTATGAAATGACAGATCCAAAGGAATTATTACAGAAATTACTACATTTAGGTACCACTTTTTTTTTTTTTTTTTTAAAAGAGGAAGTCAAAGATCACAGAAACTTGGAGCTAGACAGAGCCTTAGCTTCTCCTTTTTAATAGTCCTTAAAACACTTAAGTAGGAAAAAGGCCCAGCTCGCCCTAGGTGACAGGTTAGGTGAACTAAAGCTCAGGTATTACTGTGACACCACTAGTCTTTTCCTTGTACCACTCTGACCAAGCAAAACATGATCATGTTTCATCTTGAGGGGAATTCAACTAACAAAAGGTTCCTTTAGGCAAATTCCAGCTATGGCGAATGTTTACTCTAAATAGCTTCCTATGTAACTTAATTAAGACAAGTGCTGCAAATATTTAATATCCTGTGGTTTTTTTGCATAAACAAACTATTTCATCAGTTTATATGTAAAGCAAGAAATGAGGCCTGGGGAGCAGTAGGGCTCCATCTCCAGAAGTACCATAAAGCAGGCATTCTGCAGAGGGTAAGTCTTCTCACAGTGCCAGCTGACCTCCCGTTTTGTCATTGTCTGAAAGCTTCCCATTCTGGGAAATCAAACCCTGACAGTTTATAAACGTGGGAACTGGGTGGACTGTGAGTTAGAAGGATATGGTCTATGCTAGGGCCTCTCATTAGAGTTTGGTATGATTTAGTCTCTGCTCGCCTCTGGGTTCACTTGAGGATGTGTTTGTTTTCTCTTTACCATTCAGGATGTTTACAACCATTCTGTGTGATTTGCCCGCAACTGCACTTGCATTTGAGTTTGGTGGGCAGCTTGCCCTGGGTAGAGGGTATCCCTTGCCCGACCCCCCACAACCTCCAGTGCGCACACACACGGGCACACTCTTGTTTCTTTGAGTGGCTGCCAGGTTTATAGTGTGTGTGTCTGTGGGGAGAATAGAGTGGGTAATTATTTTGGGGATGGAAACACAGGAAATTTTTTTTTGAATAGGCTTTTCAGCAAGTTGGCAAAGCTTCAAGGCCAGCTCCCACGCTGGCACAAAGAGCGCAGCCATGCCGGTCATTTTGCATTTGCCAGACACGGACTATCTGATTTTTTTTTTTTTTTTTTTTTAAATGAACAGACCCTCCCTCCCACCCCTTCCTTGCCCTTTGCTTAGAATTGGGATGTAATCTAAATAATTGGATTTAGCAGCTTATGTTTTTAATATTGGAAAATTGAGTTAATAAAATGATGTTTGGGCATGTACATCCCTCAGCAAGGGACCAGCTGTGTATTCACTTTAAGCCGCCTGGTTCCCCCTTGCGCCAGCCGATTTGTGTGTCACACCATGTCCTTCTTGGGTTTGCAGACTATCAGAAATCCTGGACGGAAATAGGATTTAATTAACCTGGAAATTGCTGTTGTGCCGAAGTTAGGGCTACCCTAGAGATTGAGTGCACAGATAGCAATAAGCTGGTTAACTCTGCAGTGTTGATGACCCCAGAGGAAACCTGGAGAAACAGTGCCACCCTTGTGTGAGGCTTCTAATGGCAGGATGCCCAGGAAGCTTCTAAATCATTTGGGAAGGAAGGGGCACAGGGAGGGTATTAAAAAAGAAAAAAGTATTTGTCATAGTACTGTTAGTTCATCCCTGGGGTTTCTTTGCAAGCATGGTCTCATGAATTATTGCTTAACTTTCTAAATAATGCTAGTGTGTATATTGCCATGCCCTTTCATTCTCATAAAGGTGCTGTGTATTTTAGCAACAAAAAGTGAAGATTAATTTCAGTAAATCTTTCTTTTCTTTTTCTTTTCATTTCTTTTTTTTTTTCTTCTTCTTTTTCTTTTTGAGATGGAGTCTCGCTGTGTTGCCCAGGCTAGAGTGTAGTGGTATGATCTCAGCTCACTTTAACCTTCGACTGCTGGGTTCAAGTGATTCTCCTGCCTCAGCCTCCCAAGTAGCTGGGATTACAGATGTGTGCCACCATACCTAGCTAATTTTTGTGTTTTCAGTAGAGACGGGGTTCCACCATATTGGCTAGGCTAGTCTCAAACTCTTGACTTTGTGATCTACATGCCTCAGCCTCCCAAAGTGCTGGGATTACAGGTGTGAGCCACCGTGCCCAGCCTATTTTGGTAAATTTTTTTTTATTTTTGAGACAGAGTCTCACTCTTCCACCCAGGATAGAGTGCAATGACGCAATCTGATCTCTACAATCTCTGCTGCCCAGGTTGAAATGATTCTCTTGCCCCAGCCTCCTGAGTAGCTGGGAATACAGGCGCCCACCACCAAACCTGGCTGATTTTTGTATTTTTAGTAGAGACAGGGTTTCACCATCTTGGCCAGGCTTGTCTTGAACTCCTGACATTCTTATCCACCCGCATCGGCCTCCCAAAGTGATGGGATTACAGGCATGAGCCGCTGCATGTGGCCTATTTTGGTAAATTTCTAAGCGATGTTACCTAACTGCAAATGAGAGGCGGCTATGGGAGGCTTAGCAGAAAAAGAAAGTCGCCTTCCCTGTAGCTTAGGGAGTGGGTGGATGGGGAAAGGGAAATAGGGATCTTTCCCCCATGGAGCTCATGAAGCTTAATCAGGAAGTACAAATACTCTCTGATTTGTGTGGTGGTCTTGTCCTGTGAGGCATGACAGGAGCTGCCTCCTGGGTGCAGCTGACTGTGACCCAGAAACAGTTGTGCTGTGTGAGGCCATGTGGAATCAGCAGAATACCAAGGGGTAGAAGAGTACCTTGTGCCACAGGGTGACTGTCAGCCACAGCCGGACCTGATTTGGCTTCTGTGAGATGATGGTGAGGATGGGCAAGTGGCATGGTAAATTCTTATTAAGGAATGGCCATGTGGCCAGGTGCCTAGTTGGTATATATATTTTTTCCTTATCAAATGTCAGCCTCTATATTCAGGACACAGTTGTATTCTTAATGAAACTGAAATCCCATCTACCTTTGGGTAGACTTCTGCTGGGATGGCTACTGACGTTACCTGAAGGACAACACTGAGGCTTCTCCTCTCCTGTTGCTACTGGATCTGTTTTGCAAACATCCAGCAATCTCCGTTTTCCTCTGAGTTACCATTCAGTCTGCCTCTCTGCTCCGAAACCATATGTGTGCTGGATTCTGTGATTTCTAAATGATGAGCGATGGGTTGTATAATTCACAGCTACTACAGCAGTATAGTGTTCTTCCCCTCTTCCTTTCCAGCATCTCTGGAGGGCTTGTCCTCTATATCTGGTAAGGTCTGTATGTAGAAGTGGACCAGAAAGAAGAGTGCTTCCCTCTTCTGGCCTGGAGGATGAGAAGCCACCAGCCATGGCAAGATAAAAGGGAAGAGCATTCCAGGTGGAAGGAGCTGTTTGGATTAAGCAAGATCCCCTTGGACCATTCTGCAATCTCTACCTTTATCTTAGGCCATTTATTGCCACTTAGAGTCATAATCTGTGGGATCAACTTGGTAAATTGTCATTCATTTCAACACTTTCTCTTATTTTGAGGTA
The DNA here is from genome assembly GCA_004027835.1 of Alouatta palliata. Classification (NCBI taxonomy): domain Eukaryota; kingdom Metazoa; phylum Chordata; class Mammalia; order Primates; family Atelidae; genus Alouatta; species Alouatta palliata. The sequence continues at coordinate 139,104 of PVKV010000874.1, read as the reverse complement.
CTTTAGCTTAAATGGAGTTAACTCAGCAGGCCTAAGTTTGGTCATATTTGAAGGGCCATGGAGTGCCTTGGCCTGGCAGCTTTTAGTGAGGGCCGTGCTCACACACAAGGCTTCATCTCACCTGCCACGTGGAGGTGGCGTGGCCTGGCAGAGAAGGCTTTCTCACGGGGACCCGTAAATTTGGCTGCTGGTCCTGTTTGTTTTGCCAACCAAGCTGTGTGACCTGGGTGGGTTTGACCCTTCTCCTGTTACTCATCTGTGCAGTGAAGAGGATCTTAAGATCCTTGAATAACGTCACCACCTTTTCCCATTCCCCCGAACACCAAACAGCCGCCTGTATCCGTCTTCTCCTGAACTTACTTGAACTTTGTAGTCCTTTAATTCACATACACGCCCCCAGTGATGGTCTGATCTTAATCATCTATCTTCTCACCCCCACTGTGCCAGCCCTGTGTTTTTACCTTGTTGTAAATAAAATGTTATCCTCTGAATATGTCAACATACTTCTTCCTCTGCTGAATTACATTTACTTGATTTGATCTTTTCACCTTGACTTGCTGGAGGGTTTGATATAATTGGCTTCATTGACATAAAGTGTACATGTGGAGTTCCTAGAATGAAGGCGTCTTCTGTAAGGGATCTCCTTGAAGAATTAATACAAAATAAACATGGAAGTGAGTTACACTGTCACTGCTACTTCCGTGGTATGTATGCATGCGGGGCACACACCTTTTCTGGGGCTGTGTATTACCCAGGGCAGCCTGGCCCATCCTGACTACATGCGAGGCCGAGAGGCTTGGGAGGGCACACATTTTATTTTTCCCTCAATCATCCTGTTTTTATTCCTTTCAACTCCAGGAACTCCGTGCTTTCTCCACCCCAACCGTACAAGGACTTTGAACCTCTTTTAGCCCAGTTTCTTTTATTTTTGCTCTAATAATGGAATGGCAGATGGTGGTCTTTTTGTTGGTTTTTTTTTTTTTTTTTTTTAGCTGGTGTCTTGCTCTGTCACGAGGCTGGAGTACAGTGGTGCAGTCTCGGCTCACTGCAATTTCTGTTTCCTGGGTTCAAGCGATTCCCCTGCCTCAACCTCCTGAGTAGCTGGGATTACAGACGTGCACCACCATGCCTGGCTAGTTTTTAGAGACGAGGTTTGACCATGTTGGGCAGGATGATCTCCATCTCCTGACCTTGTGATCCGCCTGCCTCAGCCTCCCAAAGTGCTGGGATTAAACAGGTGTGAGCCACAACACCTAGCTGGCAGGTGGTATTCTATTCACAATGCCAGTCAGCTGATGGCAAGGAGTGAGGAAGTAACTGGTATGGCGGGCGGGTATGCCACCTCCCCTGGATGGCTGAGGCCCTGAACGCTGGTTGCAGCCTCACCTTTCTCCCGATGTGTACCAGGTGCCCCACTCCTTTACACCAGGGTTCTGCCACTTCTGCCATCAGCATCTCTAGGTGCAAATATTGTGTTCTCAGCACATCCAAATCACTTCCTTCTATTTTTCTATATCCAGCGTTCTAGAAAGAAAACCCTTTACCTGAAACCTGCCTGTAGTGACTGGAGTGCGTACTCAGGATTTGACTGTGCCATTCAAGCTGTTGGGTTGTATGGGGCCAGGAAAACAGGGTCAACACCTTCATAATCCCCATGGGACTCTGCAGGATGAAAATCCACACTGCAGACCTGCCCTTTATAGACAATACAGGTTCTTTTGGCCTCTTTCAAAAAGATACCGATTTTGTCTCGTTCTTTAGTTCATGGTTTCATCTGGGTCTCACAAATGTTTAATCACTTGTGAGCTTGGCTTCTTCCTCTAAGGGATAATTTATTTTGCTGCCACTTTTTAATCTGTTACTGCTTTATTTTTCATAGCCTCACTGGGAAAGTCATCAGGCACCAAGCACCTTTTATTTGAGCAGTGGTAGGAGCAGTTTATCTTTGAGGTCTTGAAATTGTAAAATACCTGTCAGTGTCTCGCTCTGTTGCCTGTGCTTCATCTGTGTTGACTTGTTTGTTTCTCATTGTGGCTGCACAATCTTCTCATCGTGTGTGGCGTTTGTTTTCCCTGACTTCTAAAAAAGCTGTAAACACTTAACATGCTGTGCACATGCAGGCAGTATTTCTATAAAATTCCTGCAATATTCAACAGTGTGAATTGCGTCCATTCAAATGAAGATGCATGTATTATGTAATTGCCAATTAAAAAAAAACTTTTCAGTAGAATATAAAAAAACAATTTTTCTAAATATGGCACAACATTTCCTTTGTTTTAAAACCGTCGAGGAAGTGGGTGGCAAGGAAAGCCTCACTGGAAAGAAGGGCAGTGGTACTGGGTCAGTCTTCCTGGCAGCTGGTTGGAATGCAGAGGAAGGGTTCTGTAGCCTTCCCTCCTCTGACACTGCGCTCTCAAGATATGGTCATCACCAGGTGCCTGTGAATTGATAGAGAAATTGAGAGCCAGCCTTGGGAAACCTATGCAATTTGAGGGAATGATTTTGAGTCTTCTAATAAATTTCGGCTTGTATTTTGTCTTTTTAAATTGTCTTTTTCCCCCTTGTTCTGTTTTCTTATGTAATTAAACAGATAGGAAATTTAAAGGCAGGGAAAAACAACCAAGCAGAAATCTGCTCCTTATCTGCGACAGATGAAGCTTTGTGATTGGCTGGATATCCCCCTCACCCTAACTCCTCCATCTCTTCCTCCCATCCCCGCTTTTAGTGTCCCATGTGAAGGTCCTGCCTCTGGGCTTCTGGTCTTTCCCATATTATTTACAGGCAGGAAGTTTGCAATAAAAGCTCTTTATTCCCCATCACATAGAAATAGTGGCATTGCCTGATTTTTCCTCTACCCACCTTTTTTTTTTTTTTTTTAAATGACGCTAGGGAATTTCTGTTAACTTTGATTCACTCCCTCCTATTACCTTGTTAATGTGACTGTTTCATGCCGGTTATTTTGGGTTCTGAAGTGCTTTTTGGGCCAGGCGTTATGGCTCATGCGTGTAATCCCAACACGTTGGGAGTCCAAGGCAGGAGATAGGCTTGAGGCAGGGAGTTCCAGACCAGCCTGGGCAACATGGGGAGAAGACCCTGTCTCTATTAAAACACAAAAACCCAGCAACAGCAACAACTAGCCAAAAACAGCTGGGTACAGTGGCACGCACCTGTCGTCCCAGCACTTTGCAAGGTGGGAAGATCTCTTGAGCCCAGGAATTTGAGGCTGTAGTGAGCTGTGATGGTGTCACTGCAATGCAGCTTTGGCGAAAGAGGGAGACGCTGTTTCAATAAAATGGTTAAAGATTTAAAAAGTGCTTCTCTGATGACCTATATTGTGTGTAGTGTTTATTTTTTATTTTATTTTTAGTAGTATAGATTACCTAGTAAGTAGTTGGAGCCACACTTTGTCCTTTTTGTTGTGTTTATCAGTTTATATCAGAAATATGATTAGACACCAGTGTTTTTGGTGAGTCATAGGGGAGGAAAGACTAGACGGTGCTTAGGACATACAAGGGAAGTTAATGTTAAAATGAGACTAATAAGTCCTCATAACACTGTGGTACTTTATATTTGAGGAGTGGAGAATTTTTGGGGTTAAATTGAAAAGTATTAGTTTTTAGACAACCGTACGCGTGTTTTGCTGTAGGAATTTGTTAACTACCATGATGTTATTTTTAAATGTTACGGCATTTTGAGCATCAACAGTTTAAAATACGTGCTTACTGTTTTATGTGATCCACTACTAACAATGTCTTCAGGGGAATACATCTGCTGTTTTACTTATTTAGGTTTTTTTTTTCTTTTTCTCTGAGTTTTGCATGATCTCAGCTTACTGCAATCTCCACCTCCCGGCTACCAGAGATTCTCCTGCCTCACCCTCCCCAGTAGCTGGGATTACAGGCCATCTGCCACCATGCCCAGCTAATTTTTGTATTTTTAGTAGACACGAGGTTTCACCATGTTGACGAAGCTGGTCTCAAACTCCTGACCTCAGGTGATTCCTCAGGCCTTGACCTCCCAAAGTGATGGGATTATAGGCGTGAGCCACTGCGCCTGGCACTTACTTAGTTTTATTAGTTAATTATTTTGAGTGAGGTTGCATTATCCATCCTACACAGTGTTTAGGATTCTGATCAGGTCTGTTTCAGTAATGTAGGGATGTTTCTTGGTTCTTCTTGTTTTTTCCTGCCCTCAAATAATGTTTTTTAAGTATCTCTATGAGCAGGTCTAGATGAACAGTTAAAAGTAGTACCCAGGTTCTCATCCTTGCAAATGCTTACTATTCCATGAGCAGACACCTTCACGATTAGAGAGGAGTGACTATTAGGCAATTGATGATAAATGTCAAATTGGTTATACGTAAAAATATGTTAGTATATTTATTGATGGAGAGAAAGGGAAATTTTATTGGCCACTGTGTTAAAAAAAGAACAAACTGGCTGGGCGCAGTGGCTCGCGCCTGTAATCCCAGCACTTTGGAAGGTCATGGTGGGCGGAACCTGAGGTCAGAAGTTCAAGACCAGCTTGGCCTACATGGTGAAACCCCATCTCTACTAAAAAAACAAAAATTAGTTGGGCTTGCTGGTGCATGCCTCTAATCCCAGCTACTCAGGAGGCTGAGGCAGGAGACGTGAATGTGGGAGTCGGAGGTTGCGGTGAGCTGAGGTGCCAATAGAACAAGACTCAACCTCAAAACCCACTGCTGCCAACAATACTGTTGCAAGATCCATTAGGTTCATTTGGATAGAAAGGAATTTCTATGTAACTAAAATTTTCAGGTGAAACGAATTGAAATGTACTATGTAGATCCAAATGGGTAAGTTAGGGAGTTAGTATAGGATTGTAATGGCAGAGAGGTCTGAGGAGTAGATAAGTGTATTATATAGTTGCAATTTGACCTTGTTGGCAGAGGGTAACCCATAATGTGGGATTGGAGGGGCCATAGACTAGAGAGACCTATCTTTTTCTGTCGTATAAGCTTGAATTGTAGTGAACTTTTGTGGCTAAATTTAGAAGTGGTGACAAGGACACTGATGGATAAACAGGCAAAGGTGAACTGGATGTGATGACACAGAAGAAAATTGGGTATGGATTCGTGACACTATTAGATGAAAGCATAGGAAGCTATATAAATGCAGCAGGATAATTCAGTGTTTTCTTTGCTATCAGTGGAAGTAAATGAATATCATTAAGCTGATGGTGTCAAACATATAGTGTGTCCATAGGGACGTACCTCTACACACTGGTATATGCACATTCATGGCGCACATTTTATATGCGTGTATAAAACACAGTCCTTTAACCAAACCTATTGTACTTTAAAGTAGGCCTGTGGTTTATGAGAGTGTGAGAGATATAGAATCTTAATTAGAAAGTTTGTTTGAAATAGGATTTTTTCCCCTTATGTGTCATCATTTTATTGCCACACGTAGGTCTGTATCCTCCAGTCTCTGCTTAATTTATTTTTAATTTTCTTCTGCTTTTACAGGCCCAGGCTGCAAGCACAAAGGAAGTTTGCTCAATCTCAGCCGAATAGTCCCAGCACAACTCCTGTAAAGATAGTGGAGCCATTGCTACCCCCTCCAGCTACTCAGATATCAGACCTCTCTAAAAGGAAGCCTAAGACAGAAGATTTTCTTACCTTTCTCTGCCTTCGAGGTAAGACTTTGCAAGGACCAGCCGAGGTCTACGTGGAGTCTACATGTAAGCCTGAGGTGTACGTGGAGTAGACGTTGGCTTTACTCTCTGCCTGTTTCATTTTTCTGTCCCTAGCCCGGGTTGAGGGGGAATTGAAAGTGAGAAGTCCTACTGAAAGAGTGCGTGCTGGGTGTGGCTTTCGAACCATCTGTGAAGTTTTATTTCCTTTTTAATATGAGTCTTCCACCCCACTTCCTGGCTTCTCAATTCACAGTTATGCAGTTTCTAACTTCTATAATTTGACCTCTCTCCACTATACCACCACCGTGACACACACATTGCTGACTTGTTTTGTAAGGCAATTTTTGTTCGTGATGGAGGACTTTGGGGATATGAAGTCCTCTTTACTTTTTACTTTCTAAGGCCTGTCCATAAGCAGTGGTGAGGAGGGGCTCATGGATCTCTCAGCCCTGTATTACATTGAGGAAAACAGTACTAGTATTTTCCGAGTCCAATTGACACTGCAAATACTGGTTCATGTTTCAACTCGGACCAGTTAACAGAGGACAGGTGAATTTGGGATCTGAATGGACTTATTCGTGAAAGTGTTTAGTACAGATTCCTTATTACTAAGTTTTATAATATCTGTGAGGAAAGAACACAGAAGACTGAGAGAATAAGGAGCCTTTTCTGGAGGAACGATAGAAAATTTAGGAAGTCCTGAACACAGAGAGTTTCTTGGGTGAGGTTATTTGAGAGAAAATGAACAGAAGGAGAGAGCCTTTGCTATTGGACATTTGTGGGAAAACCTCAAGGTTCAGGGTCACTTTTATTTGATTAATATTTTGATAATTTGTTACTACAGACAGATTTTAAGTACCTCCAAAAGTTTCCACCCATCATCCCTCACTCAATACACTAGTGTGTATTTCCTTTAAATAAGTACATTTTCCTCTTACTGTCAAAGTTAGGAAGTTCCCAGTGATACATGGCACAAAGGCAGTCCTCAAACTTGTGTTTCACATTTGTTCTGAAGGTGCTTTGTAATGTCCGAGTTTAGAACAGAAGGACCCAGTTCAGAACTGGGCGATGCCATTGTCTGTAGTCTGCTTAATCTGGAAGAGTTCCTCATTGTTTGTCTTTGACCTCAGTACTTGGAAATTACAGGTCAATTATTTTTTAGAATGTCCCTTAATTTGGTTGCCTGGTGTTTCCTCATGATTACATTCTGGTTTGTGTTTTTGGCAGGAATGCCACAAGGGAAGTGATTCCTCCTCCTTGTTGGTGGGTCCTCCGTGGGGATACACAGTTCAGTTCATCTTTTTCCACACTGTGTTCATGCTAATTATTCCAGTGTGGTGGCCCCGTCAGGAGTTATATTTAAGTGTTTTGAGAGGATATTCTTTGAAACTGGTACATACTTCTCATCTTCGTTATCATAATTATATGTATATGGGCTTCCTATTTTATTCAAAGCATTATGATCTGTTACTTGTGTTATGTATTCTGATGTTCAGATTGTCCCAGATCCCAGTCTCGCCTGTGTACCCCTTATCAGGCTGGCTTTTTATTCCTTTTGACGTGTCCCTGTCATTCTTCCAGCCTTGCGCCTGGCACAACAAAATGTTCTAGGCTCATGGTGTACTTCCCTGGCCTCAGACCTGGAATTGGACATGTCTCCAAGGAGCCCTGTTTTCTTGTAGGGACAAGTGCTGTTGAGACGCCAAGATCTGAGCGCTAGTGATGCTGGGAACTACGAGAATGTCATTTCTCCCAGATGCTCTTAGTAGACTGAGTTTGTGTGTATCTAGGGGTGTTTCCGGAGCACTTTGGGAGGCCAAGGTGGCATGTATCACCTGAGGTCGGGAGTTCGAGACCGGCCTGACAAACGTGGAGAAAGACCCCATCTCTACTAAAAAGATACAGAACTAGCCAGGCTTGGGGGCATATGCCTGTAATCCCAGCTACTAGGGAAGTTGAGGAGGAGAATCACTTGTACCTGGCAGGTGGGCATTAATAGTGAAACTCTGTCTCAAAAAAAAATAAAAATAAATAAATTTTTTTAAATGACATAATTTTATATATTTATGGGTCACATGATTTTGTGATACATATAAGTGATCAGATCAGGGTAATCAGCATATCCCTTACCTCAAACGTTTATCATTTCTTGGTGTTGGGAGCATTCGATATCCTCTTTCTAGATATTTGGAAATATATACTATTGCTGACTATGGGTATCCTGCAGTGGTATAGAACACTAGAACTTATTCTTCCCATCTAAGTATAATTTGATATACTTTACTAAATTGGAGCTAGGTGTTTTCTTTTTGGTTTGTTTTTTTTTTTAAGATGGAGTTTTGCTCTTGTTGCTAGACTGGAGTGCAATGGTGCGATCTCGGCTCACTGTAACCTCCATCTCCTGGGTTTCAGCGATTCTCCTGTTTCAGCTTCCTGAGTAGCTGGGATTACAGGCATGCACCACCACGCCTGGCTAATTTTGTATTTTTAGTAGCAACAGGGTTTCTTCACGTTGGCTCAGCTGGTCTCAAACTCCTGACCTCAGGTGATCGTCCTCCCCAAAGTGTTGGGATTACAGGAATGAGCCACTGTGCCTGGCCTAAGGGAAAGAAATTTTTATGTCTAGAATTGCTCTTGGCGTTTTGCTTAATAAATCATGAAATAATAGTTTCTGCCTCCACCAATCCAGCAATCCCATTTCATTAGGATGTCTGACGATTACTCTGTTGATTATGGAATTTCATTATGCGAGTCTTTACCATGGAGCATTTGTGACTATGGTATTTAGTTCCCAAATGTAGAGGAGAGGAACCCGTCAGGGAATGTCTCAGTGATTGTGTGTAGGGAGGAATGTGTGTATTTGTGCTACGTGTACTTGTGCATGCACTGTCTTAAAACATTGTATTTTCCGAGGTTCTTTGGAGAGGATCTTAGTGGCAGAGGCATGCTTATTGTTCAAATAAATGCCATCTAGAGAAAACATTACCAAGTACCTGGCTTTGAAGTTTCAAGATTGCAGACTGAAAGGAATCATCTTTTCATAGATAAAATTTACTTCTTTTAGATGTCAAATAGAAAAAAGGTTTAAATAATTGAAGCCTAGAAGATGTTTAAAATGATTTTTTAAAAAATGCTCTGTACCTTGGAAATGAATTTCTTCATTTATGAGCTAGGTAATAAAAATAGGCCTTGTTACTTGTTTTTCTGTTGGTATATGGTATTGTACTCTTTTGCTATTTCTTCTATACTTTTGTTAGGTATTAAAAATGACTCCTCTTAGCTTTAGAATGCCATTTGTTTTTTTTCCGAGCAGATAAGTGTGTTTACCTGATCTTTCTCTACAAGCCCAAATGACAGATGATGCTTATTGTAGCTTCATGACCCTGGAAGTCCAATGGATTTGGTGGCCTTAGATAGCATCTTTTAATAGTAGTTTCTGGAGCTAATTAAAACCTGTGTTTCAGTGTGTACAGAGGTTACATAGATGATCCTGTTGTTGTGGTACTTCAGTAATTTTGTTTCCATTTTAATTTGAGAAAAACAGGATGTTAAGGTTTTTTTAAGAAATCATAAAAGTAGTTCCTATTCATCTTGGGAGTATCGGCAGAAGAAAGGTAAAGAAGTAGGCAAAAGAAGACATTTAAAAAAGCATCTCCACCGTCTCCCAGAGACGACTGCTATTAATTAACTTGTTTGTGAATATCTTACTAAGCATTCTATGTGCATATGTAATATTTTCTCTGAAATGGTATTCTATTATACTTTTATATTTACAGTCTGGTTTTCCTGCTTAACACTGTCACAAAAAAATGCTTGTCATGTCATTTTAATAACTTGTGTTCCATTTTGTGAATGTCTCATAATTCATCTAATTCCTGATGCACATTTAGAGATATTTCCACCTTTTTGATATCCAGTGCTGATGACTCATATCCTTAGTTAAATCTTCACCTCGTTGAAGTCCTTTCAGGCAAACTTGACAGTTGGGAATCCGATTAACCTTCTTCTACCTGCATTCTAATTCTGTTCTTTTGGTGCTGATTCCAAAGCAAACATAGCTTGTCACATCCCCAAGCCTGGTATTCACCATAAAAAGCTCAGTCAGCCCGTCACCCTTGGGTGACAGTGGCAGTGTGAGGGGTAAAGAAGGCAGTCTTTAATATGCTCATTATTTATAGGGAAGAAAGTCTGGCTGCAGAAATAATGAAGGAACCAAACCAAACACCTGGAAATGATGTTTGTTGCTGAGGATTCCAGGTTCCCCCCCCCCCGCCCCTCCCATCCCCCACCGCCACCCAAGTTCTCAATTATTATGTTTAATATTCTCAGCACCTCTTTGGAAGAGAATAAATCATGAGGCCAAGGGAACGTCAGTGGGTCTTTCTTTAAACCTTGTTTGTTACCTGTTAATGATGGTGAAAAATCTTTGAGGTGGGGAAAAAATACCCTATACCATTAATACTGGGATTAGTATAGATATGTAAACACCCAGCTAGTCGTTCTAAGGTTAAAGCTTTAGAAATTTAAAACAAATTTGTTTTCGGCACTACCAGCTAAGTCTGCAGGGCTCTTTCATTAATATTGTGACCTAAAATTTCTAAGGGAGAGGAGGATGGGATGAATAGTGCAGCCAGGCCGGAAGTATTTGCTTGCAGTGTATTTATCTTTAAATAGCTGCTTTGAAGGGGTCCACATGTCTCTTGCCAGAGGCATAATTAGTATCTTTCACTGGCACACTCGGGGAAGAGGATTTTGCGAGGGCTGCATGCAGTGATTCGTACCATCGTCGTATTCCCTGTCAGCACTCTCGTTATTCTTAATGAGTTCTGTCATCTCCTCTTTGTTCTGACTATGATTATTAACAGATTAAAAAGAGCTTAATGTAGCAGAGCACTGGCAGGTTAAATGATTCTCTTATTTACATTTTCCTCTTTATGGGGCACTGCAAACAAGGGGATTCCCAAAGGGGACTCCTGAAGCATGCAAACCTACATACACAGTTCATTCCTAGGACCGTGGGCATCACAGTTCAGCGTCACAGCTTGGCACAGTGAAGAAAGCCTTGTTATGGGGAATTCCTCGTAAATATCGTTACTGTCGCCATTGTGAAGCAATGCTGTCTTGTTTGGGGAATGCCTGCCTTTTGTTTCTTCTGTCTTTCAGAAGCTTTAGTTATCAGCTGTCATTTACTTGCTAATTAATTCAGCAAACCTTTATTAAAGTCTTTTTGTGTGCTAGACACCTAGAAAACAGAAATTAATCACAAGAAAGCAGTATCAAGTGATGGGTGAAATTTAGGATATCATAATAAATGTGTGAACATGCTGGGGTAGAGGTGTGTACCCATAAAAGCAGGAAGGGCGAGGCCCTGGGATGGCTGCAAGGGAATGGTGTGGGTTACAGTGCATTAGGAACCTTTGCAGGAAGAGGATGGTGCTAGGAAGGGATTCTGCAGAAGCACCTGCCAAGGCATGGCTCGATGTTGGGGGTGATTACTTGGAGGGCCTGGAGGTAAAGCAATAAGGTTAGGATCAGGCCACGATTCTTTGTGCCCTGGGCTAGTTACTAGAGTACCCCTTGGGTTCTTCAAGTGGGAGATGACATGATAATACGCCCATTAGATTAGGAAGATGTTGCTGGCAGCTCTGCCGAAAATTGATTGAGGCTGCAGGTAGATCTTCCAAGGAGCAGTGGCAGAAGGCTGGCATGTCTTGGGCAGACAGATGATTTAAATATTTCTCAGCCTGAGCCTCCTCATCTGCGAAATTGCTATTCTAGAGTCTATACAGCACACAGTTCATGCGGAGGTAAACTAAAGCTAATAGGCGTGAAATAGCCCAGAATTCATACCTGAGGCCGTCATCCATGTTGAAAAACACACGCTTTGAATGAAGAGACCTTTCAAACAGGCTTCATGTGAGCAGCATGGCTGTTTATTCACCTGTGTGCAGGTGGGCGAAGGCCAAAAAGGGCATTAGCAAAGGGCAGTGGCATAGGAGTTGGTTTTATAGGTTTGGGTAGTTTCTTTTGGGGGCGGGGACGGGTGTTGCAGAGTAATAACAGTTACAGTGATGGGGTTGGGTCAGAGGTATTAAATTATCATAAGAACAGTTAAGATGGCAGGGTTGGGTGAGGGGCTTGTCAGGGAAGCTCTGCTGGGCGATCAGGGACTATGGCAAACGCAGGCAGGGGGTGGGAGACATCAGCCGAGGCATGCAGGACTTCAGACTTTCAGCCTCCAAGCCTGGATATGGAGACCTGACCGTCCACAGATAGTCACCCTTTGATATCCCAGGGGCCTGATTTGTGGACCTCATTTTGATACCAAAATTCATGGATACTCGAGTCCATTATGTAACATGACACATGGTATTTGCATGTATGCACATCCTCCTGTATACTTGAGATCATCCCTAGATTACTTACAATACCTTACACAATGTGAGTGCTATGTAAATATATATATATATATATTTTTTTTTTTTTTGTTGAGATGGAGTTTCGCTCTTGTTACCCAGGCTGGAGTGCAATGGCGCGATCTCGGCTCACCGCAACCTCCGCCTCCTGGGTTCGAGCAATTCTCCTGCCTCAGCCTCCCGAGTAGCTAATTTTTGTATTTTTAGTAGATACAGGGTTTCACCATGTTGACCTCTTGATCTCGTGTTGATCTCTTGACCTCGTGATCCACCCGCCTCGGCCTCCCAAAGTGCTGGGATTACAGGCGTGAGCCACCGCGCCCGGCGTAAATATTTGTTACACAATTGTTTGGAGAACAATCACAAGGGAAAAAAGTCTGTATGTGTTCATTACTGATGCAGTCGTCTCTTTTTTTACCTCAATGTTTTGATCTTCAGTTAGTTGATTACGCAGGTGTGGAAGCTTCTGATAAAGAGGTCCAGCTGTACATTATTTACCATTTTTTCAGTGAATTGAAAGAGGTAGTGGAGAATTAGATTTTTGCTGTAGGTGGAACTGTCTAAAAGACCAGCTGAATAGACTACAGGTTATAGAAGAGACAGCCCACTTGTGGTGGTTTTTTTTTTTTTTTTCTTTCCTAAAGAGGGTTGCTGACCTCCTTGGCAAGGAACACATATTTTGACTTAGTCCTAGCCTTGAGTATTGAGGACTAGGAATTCTAAGTAGGGCAAATGCAAAAGCCTAGGGTGATTTAGAGGTCACAGAATGAAAGGGGATTAACCTGCTAGAAAGCAATTAAGTAATCCCCCAATTGCAAGGAACACTATGGCACTAATAATGAGCTTCCTTGAGCAAAATGGGAATACTTTACATTATGTAAACTCTTTGGGGAGGAAAGCACACTGTCTCCAGTGGTACACAACTCTTTCTGAGGGTCTCCGGGAGGTGTTGCATCTTAATTTTTGAGAGCAACAGTAGTGAAAGTGTATGTTTGAGAATGGTGTCATCACTGGCTAGGGGCTTTTAGTGGCCACTGCTTCTGTTCCCCAGATTAAACCGGCCTTAGGTTATGCATATGCTTGGTTTTCTCCTAGAGTCCATTACTTAGCTCCGTTCTGCTGAGTCAGCTATTTATTTGTTAGTGAGGTTATCAGTTAACAATGAAATCTGAAACCTTGGAAATTTTTAAGTCTGAAGAGGGAAAGATGGATCACTTCTAATGGCCCTGTGACCTTGATCAGATGCTATTAATAACACTGTAAGTCATTTTCCTGGGAGGATTCTCCCTGCTACAGGTCAGCTGGCCTCTGACCATGCTGTGCCCTCCCTGAAGATAAAGCAGATTCCCTTTTTCCTGCCAGTGCCTGCTGGCATGGATTCAGTAGTACTTCTCAGAATCGTCTCTGCCTTCTCCTTACTTTCTAGAGAGTCCTTGAGTCTTTCTGAAATCCACTTAGAGAATATGGAAATAAGACTTTGTTAGGGCAGTGCTGTTTGTTGGCCAAGCACCTTGCTGACTGCAGGAGTTTCGTTTATAGCACTCCTGTCCCTGGTATCTGTGTCCCACAGGGAAGTTGAGTATTCTGCTGCTCTGGGAACTGAGGAAGGCCTCGCATGATCTACAAGGACTTTGTCTGTAGTGGCTGTGAGTTAAAATGCTCTTTGTTATTGTTGTTGTTGTTGTTTTGCACTTTATTCTGGATTTCCACCCCCTCTCTCCGAGATCCTGGTCACCCATCTGCTTACTTTCCCATTTGGGAAAGATTTGCTGTCACCTATGGAAAGAATGATGATGTGATTTTATAGCTGAGAGCGTAACAGTGTCACCTTACTTTGAGTAGCTTAGCTTGCTTTTGCCTACGTGTAGGGTCATGAAAATGTTTTGACTGAAGACGCTATGCTCTGTGTACAGTGGAGTAAACCTCAAGTCTCCTGGCAAGTAAGCAACTCCCAGAGCCTCCGCTGCATCCTAGAGTTTTGGATCCCACGTAGAGTCAGTGGTTCGTATCCTTTTTTTTGGACATGCACATTTAAAAAAAAGTGTGTTCCCACAATGGGCGTTATTGGATAGGTCTCTCCTTATTCAGTAAGGAAAACGGATTCCCTTTGTGTTTTACTCATGGTATTATTGAGGGCTACCTCCCCATCTTTGCTACACAAATCCCTCTTCATACCTGAAAGTACATTAAGTGAACATTTTAAATTCTTTTTCATTTTAACTATTACCTTTCCTTTAGGGCAATTGGTAGTACTTTTGTCTTGATACAATCAAGATAAATTAAGACATGAATGTGAGTCCCCTTGCAGAAAATACTAGCCCATGGAGTATCTGGATCTGGCAAATACCGTTAGGATGGTGGACAAATGAATACCAACTGGGAAATTTTGTTTTAATTTCTTCCCTAGTAAAGTCAGACAAGGAGTGGGCAGAGATTGCCATTAGACATGTTATATTTGTCCCAAAGTCTGTTAGGGAAGTTTGTGCTTACATGCTGTACATGCATGAATATGTGAGATGAACGTAAATATCTGCTGTGGTTGAGTCTCTGGTGTCTTGAACAGTGGTTGGTGGTACATAGATACGTAGACTGATGAACTAGAGTGGTTGGCTGCTTTCTTCTGTGACTTCTTTCATCTTATATCCATTGCCTCAGTCCCTACCAGCTCACTTTGAAGTTTTGTTTCTTAATTTGATAGTAGGGGCTGATTGCTTTTCATTCTGTTTATCCTGAAGATGAAACACAAACTCAGTGGGCCAACCTCATGGTAATTGGGTCAAGCAATAGAATTTGACTCTCCAGCTAAATGATAGTGCATAGGGAATCCCTTTAGGGTCTTTCCAAAATATAGCCAAGCAATGTTTGGCTGCTTAAGATCCAAGAACTGGTTGAGGAAGAGAAGATAATGGGCAGGAGGGCTTGTCTGTGTGCATGATTCATAGAGAAGAATCCAGTTTTATAGAAACCACAGCCTAAATTAGAGAAAGCAAGCTTTTGGATTAAAATGATCTCTGTTGTGGTTGTAACATACCACAGTTTGATTTTTGTCCAGATGAAAACATTTGGTTTGCACTTCAGTAAATATTGCGGAGACATTGCCAGCTAATTCTGAAAAGTAATGAAATACGGCTTTGGCAAAGAGCAGATGCATTCCGTACTCTGATTGCTCTTATCTGATCCAAGTTCAGATTTTTTTCACATTTGCTAATGCACTTGAATAGTCGGGAGAGAAAAATCTGCCTGTAATTTTAATAGGAAACTGTCTATACTGAATACACTATCATAATGACCACCCATAAAGTTGTCCCCTGCTCCCCATGAAAACATCCCACACAATTCCCAACCCTCTAAAAACCTATACCTTTTGTTGGTTACTTTTCTAAAATCAGAGTTTGTAAAGGAGAGAGATGATGTGGTGTTGCTTGTGAGAAGTCAGCCTCTCTCACTTGCTAATTAATGTGAACAGGACTTGTGTTTTTGCCATGGGAAATCCACCCCTGAGAAGACAAGGGCATGTGGGCTCGTGGAGTCCTTTCTTGGCCTCCCTGTTTTCATGTCCTTATTGGTGTTTCACAGCAGGTTGTAGGTGAGCCCTGCTGTGGCAAGGGGAAGGCCTCTTTTTAGAAAGTATTTTCAAATTGTGAGTCACCTGTTCATCTCTCTCTTCCTGTTTTCAACATTGTAGCTAGCTCCATTCCCATGTTTGTATATGCCAGACCCACAATGAACTTTTCAAAAGATTGTTTTATCTGACATTTAGAGAAGAAAAATTTCCTTAATAAAATGTCTAGATATGAAGCTGACCCCTTATGAACCAGGATCTATAAGTTACAAGCTATTTTTAATGAAAAAGTTTAAAACACATTGTTCTGTTTTCTTTTTTTGAGACAGAGTCTCACTCTGTCGCCTAGACTGGAGTGCAGTGGTGCAGTTTCGGCTCACTGCGACCTGTGCCTCTTGGGCTGAAGCGATTCTCCTGTCTCAGCCTCCTGAGTACCTGGGATTACATGAACCTGCCACCATGCCTGGCTAATTTTTATATTTTTTAGTAGAGACAGGGTTTTGCCATGTTGGCCAGGCTGGTCTCAAACTCCTAACCTCAGGTGATCCGCTCACTTCGGCCTCCCAAAGTGCTGGGATTGCAGGCCTGAGCTACCCAGCCTGGCCTGTTACCTTTTCAAATACATCTGCTAGATATGAGGTTTCTACCGACTCAGCACAATATAATTACATAATGTATCCATTCACCCATTTTATACTGAGGAATGTGTGATAATTTTCTCTGTGTGCCTTGAGGGGTTTGAAATATCCTTTCTTTCATCCTATTTGTATTGAGCAGATTCTTCCTCCTCTGCATTTATTTGTAAATTAGATAATCAGGCTTGCATCTAGGTAAAGAAGAAATAAATGCTCTTTAGATAAATGTCTTAATTTTAGTTTCTCGGATGCTTTGTGTCTTATATATTTGAGGTTGTTATTGAGCTGTTTTCTAGATACTAGACCATAACATTCAGTGCTTTTCTATCACTGCGATCATTTTCACTTTGGCATGACATACCAGATGATCTTACTGCTTTTGTCTCAATGAGTAACAAAAGAAGTCACTTTGGCTTCATTTTTGCCAGTGCTGTGGCTTCTCTGGGTCTGGAATGTCAGTTTGGCCCCTCTGTGATTTTGCGAGTGGACATGCCAGCAGGATTCTTAGAGGGATTTACAGCAGCCACGTGGTGACAGAGCTTGGCATGTGCAGCATTAGACTCTGTCGGGTTTGTTATTTTGTACCTACTTCAGTTTGTCTGTGGTTAATGAGATGGACAGGTTTGAGAGTGCCCGGCGAAATTCTGGAGGTCTGTTGCTTCTGGGAGAGATCCCGATTGTTGATGAGTGCTCCTTCTAGGCGATGGGTGATGGATTGGCAGTGGCCCTTGGAGGACGATGCCTAGAACAGTCTGGTCATATCCAGGCTGTAGGGGAGAATTGCCCTCGTGGAGTACCCACCAGTGCGAAGAATGGGTACCAGCTTAACCTTCGAACTAAGGGCACTCTGGTGTGGTTAACCAGCCTCCCCCCATGGAGTTCATTTTTATTCCATTTCAATTCCTTTCCTACACTTTCTTCCCTTTTCCCAGTTTTCCTTCCATTCAACATACTATATCTCGATTCCCTGTTTGATTTATGAATCCTTCATTACCCATTTCTTTTTTCTTTTCTTTTCTTTTTTTTTTTTTTAAAGACTGAATCTCACTTTGTCACCCAGGCTGGAGTGCAGTGGGGCAGTCTCGGCTCACTGCAACCTCTGCTTTCTGGGTTTAAGCAGTTCTCCTGACTCAGCCTCCTAAGTAGCTGGGATTACAGGTGCCACCATGCCCAGCTAATTTTTTGCATTTTTAGTAGGGACTGGGTTTCTCCATGTTGGCCAGGTAGGTCTTGAACTCCTGACCTTGTGATCTGCCTGCCTTGGCCTCCTAAAGTGCTGGAATTACAGGCACGAGCCACAGCGCCCAGCCACCTATTTTTCTTTGTTGATGGTTTAGCTTTAAATCCAGATCAACATGCCAATCATCTGAATAGATGCTGAATCATCTTTTAGGTTGAAAACAATGTGTTTTTCCTGCGTCCCCATTATGTAGAAGAAATAGTGTTCTTTCCCACCTCTTACTTCAAGGCAAGTTCCTCGGAATCGCCCTTATTCCTCACTGGGTTTCTCTTTCTAATCTTACGTTTTTTTCTATTTCAGCCTCTGACTTTCTTTTATAGGATCCAGCAGGTCACATCATGTATTTATATAGGAGCCATTAAGACAAATGCGTTCATAATACTGGTTTTTTTCCTGACTTTTTTTTTTTTTTTTTTTTTTTTTGAGACGGAATCTCACTCTGTGGCCCTGGCTGGAGTGCAGTGGCACGATTTTGGCTCACTGCAACCTCCATCTCCTGGGTTCAAGTGATTCTCCTGCCTTAGCCTGCCAAGTAGCTGGGACTACAGGCGTGCACCACCATGCCCAGCTAATTTTTGTATTTTTTGTAGAGATGGGGTTTCACCATATTGGACAGGCTGATCTCAAACTCCTGACCTTGTGATCCGCCCACGTCAGGCTCCCACTTGGCCTGTTCTCCGCTTTTGTTAATTATGTTCTGTGGGCTGGGCATGATGGCTCACATCTGTAATCCCAGTGCTTTGGGAGGTCAGGTGGGAAGATCACTTGAGATCAGGAGTTTGAGACCAGCCTCAGCAATGTATTGAGACCCTCATCCCTACAAAAAATTAAAAAATTAACTGGGTGTGGTGGTGTGTACCTGTAGTCCCAGCTACAGTTGACTGAGGTGGGATGTTCACTTGTACCTAGGAGGTCGAGGCTGCAGTGAGGTCAGGATCACACCCGTGCATTCCAGCCTGGGTGACAGTGTGATTCCTTGTCTCAAAAAACAATTATATTATCCTCTTTGGCTATCCACAAAGTCTGGATGCTGTGAACTGAGCATCTAGATGTTTTCTCTGTTTTAATTCCTTGCAAGATAAACTCAGTCTTCACCCTTTCTCTCAACATCTTGAGTGTAAGGAAATGTGATAGTTGCTTCATGCTGCTTCTCTAACATTCGAGTTTTTAAAAATCTTCAACAGATTCTGTTAAGTGGAAGTTAATTCCTTATTTCTATTGTGCTTCCCATGGATTTTTACCTGATTCTCTTTGAATCATAGAATATTTTTTATTGGATCTTATTGCTGTGCTTTTATATTGCTCCCACATGGCCTCGTTTGTGGAGTTTATTGCCTTTGCAACTGAGGGGCAAGAGGAAGACTGGAGGAGTGATGGCTCTCCTCCTGAAATACATGCCTGTAACCTTTCAGTCCCTCCTGCTTCTCCTGTTACTGTTTCCCTCTGACAAATGGTTGAATTGGCTGCAGGAGTTACTGTAAGAAAGATCTGCACAAGAACCTGCTGTTTGTTTTGTTTTGTTCGAGACGGAGTCTTGCTCTTGTTGCCCAGGCTGGAGTATGATGGCATTATTATTTCGGCTCACTGCAACCTCTGCCTCCCAGGTTCAAGCAATTTTCCTGGTTCAGCCTCTGGAGTAGCTGGGAGTATAGGCACTCCTCAGCATGCCCAGCTAATTTTTTGTATTTTTAGTAGAAATGGGATTTCACTATGTTGGCCAGGCTGGTCTCGAACTCCTGACCTCAGGTGATCGGCCTGCCTCGGCCTCCCAAAGTGCTAGGATTACAGGCATGAGCCACCTTGCCCCGTCGAACCTGCTGTTCTTGTACTAATTCATAGTTCAGATTTCAGCTGCTAGTTATTGCCTCCAAGACATAGTATAGGAAGGCTGTTCGTTAGAAGAAATTCAGCATGAATATTTTTATCTGGAATGAACATTTAATGTATCCTACCTTCTTTTAAAAGGGGCAATTTAATGGCAGAGTCTAAAACTTACAAGTTCTCTCCTGATAGTATGATTGACACCAAATGTTAGATCCATAGTAAATAATTTGAACGTTTTTTGAGTGCTGCTGTACATACTCTTGCTTTTCCATAAATACTTGTAAAGGCAGATTTAGGGAAGAGGGATTAACAATATTGTTATATTTGGCCGTGTATAAAACCTGCCTATAGCCAAGAATGGTGATACCCTAATGAAAACCATGGTTATGTCTCCTGTTTTCCTAGTCAGTCTTGTCCTTATTGTAAAACCATTAGATTAAGAGCATATATTTTGTTCCAGTGGAAATGGGGATATTTTCTTGTCTCTTTTAACTCCTGACTCTATTTTACTCCCTCTTCTATTTGATTTTCTCCAATGTGTGTGTCAGGTCTAAGAACCTTCTTTCTGTCCAGAATCTACTTCTAAATGGAGACAATCAAGTTGAGGTGAACAAAACATCAAAATGGCTTTTGTAAGATCAAATTGAAATCTTCTGTCTATAGAGGTTCTTTTTGCCGACTACATCTCTCTGGAATTTCATACCCAACCAGTGATGTGGTTCACATAATTTGGGGGGGTTTCTGAACATTAGTAGGTCATAAAGATGCCTGCAGGAAAAGGAAGAGGTTGTAGGTCCCATGTCGTCTCTGCATTTTAGGGAGATGGGTGCTTGCTTGCCATCTCAGCTCCTGATACTGACCATTTTGTCACTGAGCATATATAGTTGCAAAGCTGGACAGAATTTTTTTTTTTTTTTTTTTGAGACGGAGTCTCACTCTGTCACCCAAGCTGGAGTGCAGCAGTGTGATCTCAGCTCACTGCAACCTCTGCCTCCCAGGTTCAAACGATTCTCCTGCCTCAGTCTCCTGAGTAGCTGGGATTACAGGCACCCACTACCACGCCCACTTAATTTTCATATTTTTAGTAGAGATGGGGTTTCACCATGTTGGCCAGGCTGGTCTCAACCTCCTATCCTCAGGTGATCATGATCCAACCGCTGCAGCCTCCCAAACTGCTGGGATTATAGGTGTGAGCCACCACACCAGGCCCCAGAAGTAGTTTTAAGTGTATGTTTAAACCTTGAGATCTTTGAGATCCCTATGTAGGTAGGAGAGTGAATTGGTGACTCATCTCTTTGTTGATGTTAATGAAGTGTTATTAGCTCATTCTTAGGAAGGCAGGCAAGAGAAGAGAGGAATTTCATATTTACTAGTTCTTTTATTACTAGACCGAAGGGAATTTTGTTTGGATTTAAGCTGCGTCCCCTCCCAAACTATATATGAATGACTTGATTGTATCTCCTGAATTGCCTTTGTTTGATAAAGAATACGTATATTTTGCTTTTTTAGAATATTGAGCCTAAGGGTGGGCATAGGGGCTCACGCCTGCAAGCCGGGTACATTGGGAGGCCAAGGCAGGAGGATTGCTTGAGTCCAGAAGTTTTAGACCAACCTTGGGCAACATAGTGACACTCTATCTCTACAAAAATTACAAAAAAAATTAGCCAGGTGTGGTGGTGCATGCCTGTAGCCCCAACTTTACCCAGTAAAGGCTGCAGTGAGCTGTGATCACGCCACGCACTCCACTCGGGCAGCAGAGCAAGAAACTTTCTAAACAAATAACAGGCCATGTGCGGTGCTTCACGCCTGCAATCCTAGGACTTGGGGAGGCTGAGACGGGGCAGATTGTGAGGTCAGGAGTTTGAGACCACCCTGGCCAATGTTGTGAAACCCCATCTCTACTAAAACGTATAAAATTAGCTGAGTGTTGTGGCATGCACCGGCAGTTCCAATTACTGGGAGGCTGAGGCAGGAGAATCACTTGAACCCCGGAGGCGGAGGTCGCACTGATCCAAGAGCACACCACTACACTCCAGTTTCAAATTTAACACTTGCACTTGGTGCAAGGTAGGAATTTATTTGTGTAATTTTGCATCCAGTTAATATAATCATGACATCAAAGTTGCTTCCAAAACCACTGGTATTTGTGGGAATTTATAGCCACCATTCACCCCTCATGAATACAACACAGTGATTTTATATAATGAAATGTTACATTCTGTTTTTACTTCTAGCTTCTCTCGTTGTCTTTTCTTCTCTGATTGTCTTTACTGGTAATTCAGAGTGGTCCCTCTTCCTTAGCAATGGGTAGATGTTTTTATTTTAGTTATTATTTTTTTGTTCAATCCTTGGAGGTGTTTTTGTTTTTTTCTTAAAAAATATTCAGATGAGATTTAAAAAATCCTGATGTGTTCTGTTTCGCATCATCTTCCTGCTGGGAGTTTGCTTAAAATACGTTTAAAAGGCACAGATGATCTTGGGCGTATTTGAAAAATAAAATCAAAATGGCAGTAGAGATCAGTTGCTTCGTTGTTCTTCTGTGTTGTGAGGATTTAGGTTCAGTCTTCACTGTGGCGTTCCTTCTGGAAAGCGTGAGGGTCCAGACCTGTGTTTGAGCTGTCTTTCTTCCTCCATCAGGTTCTCCTGCGCTGCCCAACAGCATGGTGTATTTCGGAAGCTCTCAGGATGAGGAGGATGTCGAGGAGGAAGATGATGAGACCGAAGATGTCAAGACATCCACCAACAATGCTTCATCTTCATGCCAGTCGACCCCCAGGAAAGGAAAAACCCACAAACATGTTCACAATGGGCATGGTAGGTCCCTTGTTGAGCTTGGGTAACAAAAAATCTAACACTTTGTGTGAGAGCTGGAAGAGAGCGTCTGTTTAGGAGAGACAAGATGATGGCAAACCTGATTCTGAGTACTTTTCCAGGGCCAGACTGTTCGTGGGCAAAGGGATGATTAGTGCAGCATTTTGTAGTGCAGCGTGTTCTCGGCAAGTGCAGATTCTTACGTTGTGGAGGTGATGGTAAATTCCAGTAGCTAATAGGCATCAGAACGGGAAAAGACCACATCTACATGGGGATGGTCAAGAAGATTTGGTGAAACAACATCTGTGCCCCCCTTTAATTACTAATGTGATTTTGGCAAGTGGATATGGTGTAGGAAGAAAACTATCATTCCCCCTATGGAATTGCACATACATTTTGAAGTGGACTGATTTTCTCCTTGAGTGTATAGTGTAGAGGAGGAGGATAAAGGGCAGGAACAAAAGCTTGGGTATCTAATTTGGTTAAAGAAAGCACCCAGTGGTTTCTTTTGTTTGTTTGTTTTGAGAGTGAGTTTCACTCTTGCTGCCCAGGCTGGAGTGCAGTGGCATGATGTTGGCTCACTGCAATCTCTGCCTCCTGGGTTCAAGCGATTCTCCTGCCTCAGCCTCCTGAGTAGCTGGGATTACAGGCATGCGCCACCACACCCGGCTAATGTTTTTGTATTTTCAGTAGAGACCGGGGTTTCGCCATGTTGCTCAGGCTGGTCTTGAACTCCTGACCTCAGGTGATCTGCCCGCCTCGGCCTCCCAAAGTGCTGGGACTACAGGTGTGAGCCACCACGCCCGGCCAGCACCTAGTGGTTTTTCAATAGGTAAGTGACTTAAATGGAATTGTGCCCTTAAAACATAAAGCTGGCATCAATGATGAGGATTTCTTACAGGGAAATAACTTGAAGAAATGCATAGTGAGGTTGTAATTGTAGGCGATTCCTGACCAAAGGTAACAAGTGTTACTAAACATTGGTTGTGCAGTATACGTTGGAGGATGTAGAACAGGTATAAAAAGAGTGATTTCAGAGGCCGAACAGAGATAGCCCTGAACTAATTGGAATTGCGCTGAGTGGGGGAATAAGCATAAGAAAAGAGGAAAGAAAGAGGAGAGAAGCAAGGAGAATGGGATTCAGGATGTGTGGCTGTTTTTTGTTGCTCTCCTACCAGCTACTCCACTAGACATACATTACTTAGGACCCACTGAGACCCTGTAAGTTAGAGAAGCCTTGTCTACAAATGGCAGAAAATCAGTGCTGTCTGGAAGTGATGGAGGTAAAGGAGTGCTGCTCATTCTTCTCCTCAGTGCCTGTGCTCTGAGCTATTATTTGCCTTTCTGGATTTAGTGGGAAATAGGGGCTCAGGACAAGCACAGCTTAGACATGATTGAAATCTCTGTCTAGCTTTCATTATTGTTGGGCATTTCTGCTCTCTCCACTTAACAGTTGTTTATCTGGCTTGCCTCTTGCTTTGGCTGTGTTTAGGTGACATCTGCATAGTGGAGGGTTCCATCTCTTTTTAATGACTTATAGATTAATTTGGGAGATGGGACAAGACTTTTTTGGGAAAAGACTGTTACCTGCAGTTGTGGTCATCAGGGCATCTGGATGGTTCGAAGAGAGATGTGTACAGATGAAATTTCTAGAGAAGAACAAGAGATGAGGAATAATGCCTGTTTTTGGGACGGTTGCCTGTTGTCCCACCCATGTGGAGGTCTGTTCCGTGGTGACCTGGAAAGACCTGGGCAGGAGATAGAATACTAATAACAATAGGGAACTGTTGATGATTTTAGATGTGGTAGTAAGAGGAAATGGGTCAAATTCTGAATGATGCCTCTTGCAGCAGAGTTTAGTTTGCAATAAAGGAAAAAGTGATTGTATCCAGAGCATTCCATCCAGGCAACAGCTGATGTGAACTTGGATTTGAGACAATGCAGTGGGATATCTTTTCCCAGGGGCCTGTGGGGGCGGGGGTGAAGGTAATTGAATAGGAATTAGGAAGGGGTGGATCTGGGGAATGGTAATAACTTAATCTTTTGAGTTTGTGGTGTTGGTTAATGACAACAGAATTATTGGGAATGCACCAGGAATTTATTATTTTGGATGTACTGGTTGAAGCTGCCTGAATAAGTAAAGTTTTTGAAATATAATATGGCTAGAAAAGAACTTCCAGAGAACTTTTATCTTCTGAAGGAATTTAATTTTCTAGTTTTCTTTTTGGTTGAATACAGATTCAAGAGTAAAGAAATAAGGAACAAAACATGAAATTACTCTCATCTGTTATCTTCTGCATGGCTCTTTGATATCTGTTTCGTGAGTATAGTATCAGATTGAGTCCTTTTCATAAGCTGTTTTTCACCCTTTTACGGTGATTGGGCAGGTGATTTTATCTGATGTCTTGATCAGTTGAGTTCATCCCATGTGTACTACTGCGGTTGCCCTGGGGTCCCCAACTCCTTTGTTTTCCAGTGTGTTTGAGCTTGATGTAGAGACATTGGATTTATTTGCTGATTTTTTTCATGAATTCATTTTGTTTGTTTGTTTGTTTGTTTGTTTGTTTGTTTTGAGGCAGAGTCTTTGTCGCCAAGGCTGGAATTCAGTGGTACAGTCTCGGCTCAGTGCAACCTCTGCCTCCCAGGTTCAAGCCATCCTCCTGCCTCAGCATACCAAGTAGCTGGGACTACAAGCATGTACCACCACGCGCAGCTAATTTTTGTATTTTTAGTAGAGTTGGGGATTCATCATGTTGGCCAGGCTCGTCTTGAACTCTTGACCTTGTGACCCGCCCGCCTTGGCCTCCCAGACAGAATGCTGGGATTAAAAGCGTGAGCCACTGTGCCTGCTGGATTCAGTTTTTAACGTTAAGAATCATCATCTGCATGGATCTTAGCTATTTGCAGGGGCACTGACTATCTGGTGGCACGTTACATGCAGTATATGAAGGAAGGGGTGGAACGAGGGAGAGGGGATAGGCTGAATACTCACCTAAAGGAAAGCATAACGATCCTGCATTGACCAATGTCATTGCCACTAGAAGTCAAGGAAAGTGTAACTGTCTGTAGATATATATCTAGGTGCATTTATACATAGATAAACTTCTGAGTTTTGAAAATCTTCAGGAGATTCTTTTTTTCTCATGATTTATTTATTTATTTTTCTGTCCTTACATTCTATTCCAAGGTTTCACTGTGTTAAACAGTTAATATTTGCTTGAAAATAATGCTATGGCTGTTGAAAACGGTTTAAAATATTCACTTTGGGTATTTGCTTGTTAATTCAGGTATTTCTAGAAACACTGTTGGGATGTTTTTGTGTCCTAATGAATTTCGATGGTCTGTCAGTGAGAGGCTGGTAGGACAGTGTGAGTCTTGGCTCCGGGATGAGGGGACTAGGAGGACTAGGTAGAATGAGGGGTCTCAAGTAAACACTGACATACCCGCCTCCTTCTCTGTTTCCTGAGTTGTACCCATGACCTCCCTCCTTTCTCTCTTCTTCCCTGGCTCTTCTGTCATCCTGTCTTTTAAAAGAGTCACAGCATCAGATAGAGCAGCTGCAGGAAGCATACCAGAAGCAGCTGGCCTTAGGGCAGTAATTTGACTGAAACTTACAAACTCTTCTGTGCTTCTTTTCTGAGGCTTGTAGATTAACAAACCGAAAGGCCGTTATCACCTCCCTGAGCAACTGGCTTATAGCTTTAGTTAAATTGAGGACATGTGATTAGCCCTGCCCTCAATCTCCAAGCCTCTACCATTTTGATGAAGTTGTGTTTGAGTTGAGTGGGTATTTCAACCCCAGCAGAGTCCCTGAACTGCCATCTTGGGAGAAGCCATGCGGCTGTGTGGCCTGTTTACCTGCACGTCAGCATCAGGGGAAGTTTGATGGGAGGGGATGGTTGTAGGCTCAAGAGACCTGTGTTTAGGTCCGTCCAGACTGCAGCCCTTCCTGCTGTGCCATTCTGTTGCAGTCCCCAGCCGCATCCCTGTTCAGTCTGTGTTAGGCCTGCCTGTTCCTGGAGTAGGCACTGCCTTCCCTGGGTGTGTCCCTCTGCAGTTTAGTTCATGGCTCTTCAGCAGCGTCCTGGAGAAGTTTGAATCTTACTTAGTCCTCAGGTTTTTCTTTTCGTTGCTATGCCTGAGCACTTTTTAGATCTTAAACAAACCTGGTCAAACATTTAAGTCCCTGTGCTAACCTAAGTTCCCTGGAAGATAGCACAGATGAACACCGCCATAGGACCTATGCGCAAAGCGCTAATGGGATATGATGTCTCCCAGCACATCTGTCAGAAATGTCCTAAGATACTCAGTTCTGTGTTTCTCCTGATGACACAGGTTTGAATGTCTTGGTCATCTTTGTCGTTTCCTGTCACTGGATGCCACTCGGGTGACTTGCTCTCCCTGTCCCTTTTCTGGTGTGTGCCCCACACCTTTTGTGTTGTGCCATCCATCTCTCACACCTGTGTACCCAGGTCGTTAATCTGGGGGGCGTGGGCTGTTGGCTGGAAGCAGCTCAGATACTCGTGATCATTGGGGCTCCATTAAGAAAGACATTTTGTAGTTTTAGTGTATGTTTGTGGGTTTTGTGTATTCGTTGTCTCTTTGCAGGACTCTGAATACCAAGTCTTCTGTGAAATCATATGAAAAGAAAATATGACGTGAATCTCTACTTATGAGGCAGTCATTGAATGTGCAGATCACCAGCTTAGTTTTTTCTTTCCCTGCCTCCCTTTTTTTATGAAGGGGAGGATGCTAGTTACTCAAGGGATGCTTGAAATTTTGCCCTTGCCCAAACTGGCCAATTCCAGCCAGGTGTCAAGGTTTTGAAATGACTCTTGCCGTGTTGGGGCTGTCCATCTGTGCAAGAATTTATCCTTCTTTTGGAAGAACTTCAACACTTTCGCTTTCCAATAAGTGAGTCCTGTGATTCTTGAGTTTCTACTCTCGGATTTGTGTCAAGAAGCCAGCCCCACAAGCCACTGGGACATAGGACTCCGCAGAAGCCTTCCTGCTGTTGCCACATGGCTTGAATGGCCTTGGAAGCCGAAGAGTAACAGCCTGCAGGATGGCAGTGCTTCCTTATGATGCCAGTGGAGGGAATGGAATAAAGCCAGCTTACTAATGTACCGGGCACTTAGAATGCTCCTCCGATTTCACATGACTCAGGGGAACATGGTGGTTTCATGAACCGGAAGTCAGCTTTGAAGAAGCTAATGACAGCCTCATGTTCAGGCAGTATTGTAGGAGAACAACTGAGCTCTCACTGCCTTCCCCAGTCTATTTTACATTGGCTTTTATATCAAGGCAGATGACAAGGAAACAGAGGACGTCAGTTTGTTAAAGGAAACACTTGTGATATTCGGAGTAATCCCTCAGGCAAGAGGTGCTAATTGAATGTAAGAGTATTTCTGAAGTTACTATTTTCAACAGTAGATAAGGAAATTATTGATCATCTCATCATCCAAAATTGATAAAAACCAAAGTGTAGCATTCTTTCAAAATTACACCTTTTTCAGCTGTGGAATATTCTCATGCCCTACATTGCTACGTCCCCATTTCTAGATGTTTAAAATCACAATATAATGCCATATTGCTCAGTATGCATATTTGTTATCATTTTGTCTGTTCATTTCCTAGGAATGTCTTTGCCACCATCGAACAGTCATCAGGAACTTAGTTGCATGCCTTTTTTTTTTTTTTTTTTAGCTACTCGTTAGCTGTGTTCTTGGGCAAGGCATTCATTTAGCTTCTCTGATTCTTAATTTCCACTCCTGTGAAATCAGCATGGTGGAGGAGATTAGCATTCATTTGTCCATTCATTGATTCTTTTTTATCCCAGCATAAGGAAACATTTCGGCTGTATCATGGACAGCAGGAAAGCCATTTAGATCTCTTAACAGGTAGATGCCGGCCTTGTTGTGCATTCAAGGGAAATGACGTTTCCAAGATTACTGTTGAGCTGGTGGAAGGTTCCCAACTAAAATTTTGTCCCTGTAATCCGTTCTTCTTTCCCTGAGATGGTAGTGCCTTGTCCAGATTAAAACATTTATATCCCACCCTGTCTCCAACCCCATTCACATTGCTGTCCACAGTTTGTCTTCTTCATTCTCTTATAAGCCGTAGGAAAATTGGTGTCCTGTTGCATCAACCAATCAAAGGTTGAATTGATGAAAGTCAGTAGTGATCCCAGTCGACAACGGACTTATACAGAATCCTCCAAGGGGTCAGATTGCTGGGATCACCTAGAACTTTGTTTTCACGTATAATCCATACAAATCAAATGTTGGCAACCGTTCCCATTGCAGTTCTTTCCTACAAAATTTCACTGAGTTTTAAAATTTGTTTGTAAATTTAGAGCAGAATTCCTAGAAATTCCTTATAATAGGATTTCATTATGGATATGTGTCAGTCACCAAAGGGAGTTATTTATTTAAATGTGACATAACGTAAAATGAAACAGATCTTCCTGCAGAGGGTTTCTTGCAGTAAAAAGGCAGTCAGGCACCAGTGCCTTGCAAATCTGAGCAAGCTTGGAGCTCTGCAGGTGCTATCAGAAAAGAGGTTAACAATTCTCTGAACCTGAAGGAGGCCTGCTCTGATCCATAGACAGAAGAAAGATTCCTGGAGAGTGCCACACCTCAGGCTACCCAGGCGCTGTGTAACTGCTAAGGGAGGGCCAGGTCCTGGCTTAGCCCTGGAACTAGCATTTTCTCTTGCATTGTCGCCTACCACTTGTTCTTAATAGAAACCCACTGGCCTCACATTATGCCAACAGACGAGGTACGCAGGCCGTGCCATGCTCCATCTGTGACCTCGGGAAGCTGTGATGCTCCAACCTTACCCGTTGGCTGATTTTGGAGTGCTGCTGGTGAACAGAAGCAGAGCATGAGCCATGCTTTAGATGAGAGTAAGTTCTCTGGCTGCAATGGAAAGAACAGTTTAGATGTAGCGTGTTAAGGTGAGAGCGCAATCTTCCCTCCTCACACCTCAGTTTTACTCCTTCATTTTTAGAAAACATTAAAATGTAGAGGCAGATGATCTTCGTGTCCTTTTGGTTTCTGACTTCAGTGATGAAGGCGCAGGCGTTAAAATAGGTTTTCTAGCAGGAAGAACCTGGGTCAGGGCATCACGATTGTGTATTCAAGCAGCTGGTTGGAATTGTCGAGTCTTTCACAAGAGAAAGGGGTTTTTTGGTGACTTCTCCATTACAGGGTATTTCTCTTTTCAGATTTGCGTTTCCCCCATTTTATATGCTCAAGCTGTTGAGGCATGTCAGGAAATCTAGCAACATCTGTATCCTCCCCAGATGAATCACCCCCGTTGAAATGTGGGGAAATAAACACACAGAAAACAAAGTGTGGAAAACTGATGGTTAACTACTGGGGGGATTTGGCCCAAATTTTAATTAGGCCACATTTCAAGGAGTGTAGTTTTATTTCAGCTGCTAGCTGAAGAACCTAGGACCCAGCCTGCCAGGGGTGTCTTGTTTCATCCCGTTTCTCCACAAATAGAGCAGGAGAGTGGCTCTGGGCATGGAGCCGGGACATCTGGCCTCGTGGCAGAGGTGGCACGAGGGGACACACACACCATCCACAGTGTGCTGCCATCAGCTTCCGTATGGGCCTGTCAGATTTACTCCTTGGAGCAGGAGTCCTGAGGCCAGTAGTTTCCTGCAAGAGCCTGCTGTCCTCAGGCAGATGTTTTGTCTTGCAGACGTTACACAGGACTCTAATGTGCTCATTTATAATTCACTGAACATCCTAATGGAAATGGACTTGTTTATTAAAATACGTACTCTGAAATGATTTGGACAGCATCACATGAGCTTTTAACCTTGGGTTAGTACTCAAGGGTTACAATAACAATGCTCCCAGCGACTTCTGTTTCAATAGTGCATCATAATTTCCGAAATACTCTTACATACACAGAATCTCAAATGATTCTAAAAATAGAGCCCTTAGGTAATGAGTATTTGGGAACGAAACAGCACAATCAAAACACTGCTTTGTGGGTATTTATATTACAGGTTGATAATTTGAAATGCCCAGATTTTTTTTAAGTGCTCATAATTGGTTATTTTTTCCAGGGGGTAAGTGAGGTAGGCTAGAGGAATTAATAAATGCGTTTGCAATGAATTTGGCATGGGTTTTCTGAGTCCTTTGTGGAGGAGAACTTGGTGAAGGCTTGTTGCTAAATCAGCTGCATATATATTTTTAAAATGCTTTTTTATAACTTAAGAAATGGAGGGAAGAAGAGTGGCTATTGTTTGCTTTTGTGCACATCTTTTTCTGAAGAGGGATATTTCTCAGAAGACTTTTTAAACAACATGTCATTGGACTCCCAGCTGGAATGATTTAATTGCTTTTAGATTCACACCGGGGGTATGTTGTGTAAGGGCCAAAAAGCAATCATTTGGATGAGTTTATCACATTTCTGCGCTGTGGTTGCCTTCGAGGGGCATTGAGCCCTCTCTTTGTCTGGGGTGGTGGAGGGGCGCGTGCAGCAGGGTCAGGAGCTCGCCATAGCCCTGCTATGTTCAGTGTGGACACTTTCCAGCAGACAAATGCTTTTTTTATACCCCAATTGTAGTTCTCCTGTGATATCCTCTTTACCTCTTTTTAACCTCCGGCAGCTCCGTTTTTTTCCTGTTGAGGGTAAGTGACTATTCCAAAAGGTTGGAATATGGGATGGGAGCTTGTTTTTTTGTTTTTTTTTTGTTTTTTTTTTTTTTAAAGAGCAGTAATGCATGTAGAGACCAGTTATGCAATGTATGTTTCTAACCACCCCCTTTACACATTTGGGGCAGTGTTCCTTAGAGGCCATTTGCTAGAGTGGTTGAGAGCATCGTGATTCCAGCACACTTGGATTATTTTTCTGTGTTTTAGTTTTCTTATCGCTGTAGAAGACATCATAGGTTTTGGTAAGAACTAAATGAATTGATAGACGTTAGAACAGTTAATGTTAGAGACTGCTGTGTTGCATATTATTATTAACATAACGTGATTGAAAAGATCTGGTCCCTGCAACAACCTTATAATTGCTAATAAAACCTGAGAAAGTTTGTGTATCTCAAATGTCTGGGACACCATGAGGGCTATCAGAGTTGACGATTAATTCCCTTGAGTGTTGTGACGTTATCAACCTCACCAGAACTGTGTTACGAGCTGTTTCCATGTGGTAGAAGGTCTGTTAATTCCTGTGTCAGGATCAGCATCCTTTCCGTTTTTTCTTGCTTTGCTAAGTATTTGTTCCACTGGCCACGTAGGGGCCTTAGGGGGATATAGGTATACACTTTGGACAGCTGGCCCGGGCCCATGAGTTTAGTGTTGTTGGGATGTTATAGCCCCAGCTTTGTAACTTTCTGTGACAGGCAGCTAGACGATGGTGTACCTGGTGGTGGAAGAGAAGTTTTTGGCTTTGATACCTCTTTTTAGCCCGGTGTCATTAAGCTGGTTATTTGATCTCTTCAAGCTTTTGTTTTCCTTTTTTGTAAAATTATTAATACCTGAATGAAAATGTTGCTTGGGGTTATAGGGGAGAATATGTGAGTTGGGTTTCACTACTCACAGGTATGGATGCAGAACCCACAGAGAGGGCCAACTGTATTTAGTTTTTTGTTTTAATATATATATGTATTTTAATATATATACTTTTCATTGCATTTTAGGTTTGGGGTGGTACATGTGAAGAACATGCAAGATTGTTACATAGGTACACACATGGCAGTGTGATTTGCTGCCTTCCTCCCCATCACCTATGTCTGGTATTTCTCTCCATGCTATCCCTCCCCAACTCCCCACCCCCAGCTGTCCCTCCCCTTTTTCCCCCCGACAGACCCCAGTGTGAGATGCTCCTCTCCCCGTGTCCACGTGTTCTCACTGTTCAACACCCGCCTATGAGAATATGCAGTGTTTGATTTTCTGTTCTTGTCAGTTTGCTGAGAATGATGGTTTCCAGGTTCATCCATGTCCCTACAAAGGATGCAAACTCATCGTTTTTGATGGCTGCATAATATTCCATGGTGTATATGTGCCACATTTTCCCTGTCCAGTCTATCATCGATGGGCATTTGGGTTGGTTCCAGGTCTTTGCTATTGTAAACTGTGCTGCAGTGAACATTCGTGTGCATGTGTCCTTATAGTACAATGATTTATGGTCCTTTGGATATATACCCAGTAATGGGATTGCTGGGTCAAATGGAATTTCTATTTCTAGAAATAGAAATAGATTCCTTGAGGAATCGCCACACTGTCTTCCACAATGGTTGAACTAATTTACACTCCCACCAACAGTGTAAGAGTGTTCCTATTTCTCCACATCCTCTCCAGCATCTGTTGTCTCCAGATTTTTTAATGATCACCATTCTAACTGGCGTGAGGTGGTATCTCAATGTAGTTTAGATTTGCATTTCTCTAATGACCAGTGATGATGAGCATTTCTTCGTATGTTTGTCGGCTTCATGTATGTCTTTTGTAAAGTGTCTGTTCATATCCTTCGCCCACTTTTGAATGGGCTTGTTTATTTTTTTCTTGTAAATCTGTTTCAGTTCTTTGTAGATTCTGGATATCAGCCCTTTGTCGGATGGGTAGACTGCAAAAATTTTTTCCCATTCTGTTGGTTGCTGATTCACTCTAATGACTGTTTCTTTTGCTGTGCAGAAGCTGTGGAGTTTGATTAGGCCCCATTTGTCTATTTTGGCTTTTGTTGCCAATGCTTTTGGTGTTTTGGTCATGAAGTCCTTGCCTATGCCTATGTCCTGAATGGTTTTGCCTAGATTTTCTTCTAGGGTTTTTATGGTGTTAGGTCTTATGTTTAAGTCTTGAATCCATCTGGAGTTAATTTTAGTGTAAGGTGTCAGGAAGGGCTCCAGTTTCTGCTTTCTGCACATGGCTAGCCAGTTTTCCCGATACCATTTATTTGTTTTAATATTTTTACTTTGAAAATGACCAGGTTGCCTGTAATTTGTATAATCAATGGTGTTGATGCCCATGCTGCACCTTTAGGGGTGTTTGCAGATTCTTTCCTCAAATCCAAAGATGAGCCAGAATTCTTTTTTTTTTTTTTTTTTTTTTTTGAGATGAAGTCTTGCTCTGTCACCTGGCTGGAATGCAGTGGCACCATCTTGGCTGTCTGCGATCTCCGCCTCTTGGGTTCAATCAATTCCCTTGCCTCAGCCTCCCAAGTAGCTGGGATTACAGGCGCACACCCCCACACCTGTCTATTTATTTATTTATTTTGGAGACGGAGTCTCATTCTTTCACCAGGCTGAAGTGCAGTGGTGCAATCTCAGCTCACTGCAACCTCTGTATCCTGGGTTCAAGTGATTCTCCTGCCTCAGCCTCCCGAGTAGCTGGGATTACAGGCACGAACCACCATGCTTAGCTAATTTTTTTGTGTTTTTAGTAGAGACGGGGTTTCACCATGTTGCCCAGGATGTTCTCAGTCCTCCTGACCTTGTGATCCACCTGCCTCTGCTTCCCAAAGTGCTGGGATTACGGGCGTGAGCCACCACGTCTGGCCCGGTTATCCACAATTCTTACCACTGACGTCAGATGTGATTGGCCTCTTATAAGTGATTATTTTTAGAATTTAGAGTTTTATGAAACCCAAAACTGCAGAAACACTTGATTCATTTGTTCTTTAGGAGTTACCACCATGCTTTTCTGAGTGTAACCTGCAATTCTGTGCTCTCATCTTGATTCTTGCCAATGATACATCACGAGACCCTTGCGGACCCATCACCCATTGCCCCATAAGGCCATTCATCCAGATGTTCCTCCCTCGTCGTGAATTCAAACACCTTAAAGCGACTGATACCCACACAGGCTGCGGGACTGCTAATCAGCAGGTCTGCAGCCCTTTCCCCAGCGCTTTTGGGGGCAGGAGGGCCAATAAACCATTTTTCAGTGACAAAAACCATTCGTCCTGATTTACGGTCTTTCTGTTGTCCTGACCTTTATATTCTCATAAAGATCTTATGGCCTTTTAATCTTCAGTGTTGTATGTGAGCAAGAATATATGTAAGAGATTTGTGTAAAGGGCCGATATATCCAAGTCTTAGTTATTTTATCATTGCATATTACACTTGTAGATCGTTACGTCAGTTGCAACCACGTGGCGATTGGTGGGAAAAATACTACGTAATTGAAGTTGTTCTGGAGAAAAGGAAGAGGATGCAGTTGGCTGTAAACATTCTATTTCCATATTTCTACTGTAATTGTGATCAAAGTGAAAGAGATTTCAATGTTTGAAATTTCCAGAAGGGTTTTACAGACCCTGTAATCCAGTAGAATGTGCTTATGATACTGGAGGTTTGGAGTGCAGAGGCAGGTGATGCTTCTGTCACCTGCATCCCAGGTTGACATTTGTTCCCTGTGCCAGTGAGCTGCTGGCTGGCTGCAGGGTGATAATGGGGCTTTTGCTCACCTAAGCTGTGTTCTTGCAGCTTTCCGTAGTTTTACACGTGGATGCTGTAGCTAAGTTAGAGGAGCTGTTTTGGCCCAGGGCAAACCGGGTAACAGCACTCACACATGCTACATTAAAATCCATTTGAACTGTTGGCACAGGTTGGCAGACATTCCATTGTTTTCAGACAATAGTGACTCAAAGTTGAACTGGCTCCAGGGAGCAAGTGTGGCTTTTGTACAGTAACAGGGATTTAATGCCAGCCAACTGACGGAGTCTGTGTCTTGCCCAAGTGAGGGTGCCTAGTGATGACATGAAGCGTACATTTAAATATCTGGCTTGAGATCAGAAACTTGCGGTGGATCTCTTTCCCTTGCTTAACACATTTCTTCTTTATTTACAGTGATTGCTTTTTTTTTTTTTTTTTTTTTTTTTTTGCCCCTTTGATTTGTTTTGGGGTGTGGACAGGAAGATGGTCTTTTAATGTGGGGGTTAGTTTGATCCCATCTTCAGGGTCTTCTGTTCATTGTTTTCCTGTTTCCTTGCTAGCAGATGTTTCGGCTGACTTCCTGTAGTGGTCCTTGTCTAGATTTCTCTTTCAAGGAGGTTAGGGCTTCTGAACTGTGTTATTTCAGGTAATACACTGCGTAATCCCAGGATATCTCATGACTTTTGCTTGGATGCCAAGTCAGGACGCCTGTTCATACTCACTGAATAAAACACTTCAGGATTCCCTCCTTGTGTTTGGATGAGGTGCCTTTATTAGCATGAGTAATTAGCAAGATGGGGGCATGTGGTTCTGGGAAGCGCTTGGAGGCAGGCAAAAGGAGAAGGCTGGCTTTGTCAGCTTTCTCTACAAATTATTTTTTTTCACATGTGGATCTTTGCCATTGCAGCAAGAGCTTTCAAAAAGATCATCGTTCTTACATTTGCATAACTCCTTTCTCTGAAGAACACAAAGCACTTTATATACTTCATTTAAAATACTTCAAGTCCTGGAGGGCAGATAAGAGGAAGCAGCCAGCTGGTCTGTAGTTCAGGAAATTGAGGTTCAAATGGGGTTGGTGAGCAGGGGAACTAGAAATCATAGTGCATGTAGTGATGGTATTAAAAACCTTCTGATTAGCTTTTCACAGGGCTGCCTTCCTTGAGGGTCTCATCCAGGAAGCTTATGTCAGGATCTAAATACGTAAACAAAGCTTTTGGGGAACATTGTTTAGGGCAAGCTTCCTTGGAGGTATAAATGAGAATTCCCCTAGGAAAGTGTAGCTCTCCACCTTTCACACTGTTGCAGGATTGCTGTTAAATGTGTTTCTAAAGTAACTTCATTTGCCCATGTCTTTTTTATCCCTCATTGGGAGCAAATCTTACCTTTTCAGGGATGAAGTGACCCTAAATCAAAATACCAGTCTTTGGATTTAAAGATTTTGCCTGCTGTGGTGTGAAAACACTTTTCTATAGGCCGTTTAACTTTCAGAGTATGTGTATACAAATCAATATATTTGTCTGTGTTCATTAATGTAAAGCTATTTGTATCTGAGTACAATACAATTTCCTAATGTGGTTCACAGTGATGAATGCTTTTCTCCTCTCCTTAAAGAAACTAGTTCAATTATTTCTTTTAATTGGGGACAGTGTGTGGAGGACTTCTATACATTTCACTTTCTGTCTTTCTCTCTCTCATGTTCACTGGATTCAATCTTTCCCGGTGAGAGTGAATATTTTTTTCCTTTCCTCTTCTCTCCCTTTCTTGAATCTTACAAATTAAGACAAAAGATAATTACTCGGAGGAGTAAAACTGGCAGGTTCCCACGACACTTAAAATTAATGAGCTGTTGAGTACAAAATATACCTTGTCTTTGGCTCTGTTGGTGTTGCCCAGTCCTCCCCCTGCCTGCTTTCTTCCCGTTTAACACATGATTTGACTTTCTGGATATGTTTGCCATTTGGGTCTGTGGCTGCTCTAAAAGTAGCATGATGATTATAACAAGTGGGTTCGCTTGAAAACCATCTCTTTATTTGCAAATCAAAGTTATTTTGATTCAGTTTTTAATTTCGGTGTGTTTGAAAACTCTTCCATTTCCAGATATCTTATCAAAACGTTCTTTAGTAGAGTGGGTTGCTGAAGTCCTCAGGGCAGCCAGTTTGGTTCATTATGTAATGCCACCTGCCTCCCTCTCCTCTCTGGTTCCCCTTTCCTATAATCCTAGTACTCACTGCTTAGCTTTCCATAGTATTTTCCTGAGCAGTTGGTTTCGTGACATCAAAGCACATCCAAAGAGTTGTGCATCTGGTTTCAGGTGTAGATATGAAGGATCTGTTTTTTTTCAGATCAGAAACATACTGCTGACTAACTACAGCTGCACTCTTAACAAGTGTCTGTGAGGTCCCAGCTTAGCAAGTGGCCTTGCCCCACCAAGAGCTGTGTAACTTCTGTCAGTTTCATGCAAAATGTGAAGCTTCTTGAAATCATCATTTAAGGAGTAATGGAACAGATGACCTGGCCTTGGGGGTTCCAGGCATTCTGTATTCCGGACCCCTTTCTACTTTTAGAATTTATTAAGGGACCCCCAAAGGCTTTTATTAATGTGGATTATATTTATGAATATCAGCTTTAATTCTCATATCTACCATATTATAATTAAAAGTGAAGATACTTTGAAATATTTATTCATTTTAAAAATGATACAAACCAGTTACATGTTAAACACACACAGGATTTTTTAATGAAAATTAATCATAGTCCAAAATCAAAAACTTACTGTTAAGAGTTACATTATTTGACCTTTTTGTAACTTTCGTGTTTAGTAGAATATTGCCTTATTATGTTTGCTTCTGTATTCATCTCTTGTGCCTTGCAATACATAGTTTGGTTGATGTATATGAAGAAAGTCAGCTTCAGATAAATGATGTATGTATGTGGGAAATGAGGAGGACCCTGTGTAGGTGATTTCAGTATTTGATAGGACAGCAGACTCTGCAAGTGGTCGTTTCTTACAGGTCATTTGCTCTGGGAACCTGCACCTGTGTCATTGAACTTTTCATACTCTGTTACATTAATATCCATTGGTTTGTCTTTTTCTTTGAATGGACCTTTAACCAATGCACTGTTTTGTAGCATCCTATGTCGGTCATTTGAAAATAATCGTTCACTGAGTTCTTGTTAGCACCCTTTTCTTGTACATTATCAAAGAATTTCTGTCAAACTCATGATGGCAGATACTGGTTTTCTGATACTGTAATTTTTGCCTGAAAGCATAAATTCTGTCATTGCCAGCAACAACTGTTATTTTCCTTGATCAGACAGGCTTGCTTTATTTTATTTTATTTTTTCAAACATAGTCTTGCTCTGTCACCAGGCTGTAGTCCAGTGGGCGATGTCGGCTCACTGCAACCTCCTCCTTCTGGGTTCAAGTGATTCTTCTACCTCAGCCTCCACAGTAGCTGGGATTACAGGTGTGTGCCACCATGTCCAGCCAATTTTTTTACTTTTAGTAGAGTTGGGGTTTCACCATGTTGGCCAGGATGGTCTTAATTTTTTGACCTCATGAACTGCCTGCCTTGGCCTCCCAAAGTGCTGGAATTACTGGCGTGAGCTGCTGCACCTGGATAAAGTTGATGCTTCATTTTATATATATATAGTAATTGTTGAGACAGAGTCACCAGGTTGGAGTGTGGTGATGTGATCTTGGCTCGCTGCAGCCTCCCTCTCCTGGTTTCAAGCGATTCTCTTGCCTCTGCCTCCTGAGTAGCTGGGACTACAGGCACGTGCCACCACGCCCAGCTAATTTCCCAAAGTGTTGGGATTACAGGCCTGAGCCCCCACACCTGGTGCTTTCTTCATTTTAGAAAAAATTCTAGTACCAAAGTAAAAATTACAAATAACTGAGCCCGAAGAACTATAGCATGTAGGTCCTTCTTCAAATAAAGATAACATCCTATGAAAGAAATGGGCTAGCCTAAAACTTATAAAATCACACAGTGCTTTTTCCTAGAGATGATCATCACATTTCTGTGTATAAGAGAAGTGCTTTCTGTGTAATAGCATTTTGTCACACAAAGTACGTGTGCTCAGGGGTCATGATTCAGTGATAATCCCTGTTGGTATGACTTTATCAAGGTCATTCTTAAGTGAAACTGGCTCTTTTTTTTAACTGCTACTAATCCCTGGTAGCAGAGATGAAATGCATACTAGATTAGTGTACAGTAATTTTAGTGCCATTGCCTTTACTTATGCTAAGATACCAGTGATTTCACCTATATTTTAAAAATAGATTTTGTTGAGATACAATTCATACATCATAGAATATACCTATTAAATGTGCTATAGCCTGTATCAATACTTGATTTCCTTTTTATGGCTAATATCATTGTATGGATATACCACTTTATGTTTATCTAAATAAATATCAGTTGGATCTTTGGGGATTTCCCCCAATTTTTAACTATTAGTAATAATTCTGTCATGAATCTTTGTGTGCATGTTTTTATGTGGACATATTTTTTATTTCCCTTGTGTATGTTCCTGGAAATGGAATTGGTGTGTCGTATGAGAACCACTCTTTCTCCTTTTGAGGAACTATCTCGAAAGGAGAAACCATTGTACATTTCTGCTAGTAGTGTGTGAGGATTCCAGTTTCTCTATATCCTTGCAATCACTCCTCACTATCCATCTTTATGATACGATAATCATCCTAGTTGATGTAAAGTGGTATATTTCATTGTGGTATTGATTTGTATTTCCCTTATAGTTAACCTACCCTTTTTTGTACCATCATTGCAGATGTCTACCCATTGTAAAGGCAAATCCTGTCTTGGTATTGTTATGAAATGGTTTTGACCCTAGCAGATCTCTCCTGCAAGGGTGTCTAGGTCCTGGAAGGGTCTGTCAATCTCCTTTGAAGTCCACTGATCTGACCGCATGTTGGTAGTGGAAAACTGGGATGTATTTTCAGTGTTGTATGTATTTTCTTTTGCTCAGGCAGGTGATTAGCTACGCCTCTTTTTCCCATGAAAGTGATACTGGCAAGCATTAGGAGGCACCTGGCTCTTCTGGCCTTGGTCCACAGACTCCCATTCACAGTCTGGCTTGAGTAGGAGATGTAACAGGCATGGTCAGTGTAGACAAGTTAATGACCCAGAGCAGTAGGAGGTTGTATTGGGTCTTGCTCAGACCAGTGTTTGTCTGCACTGAAACCCTTGTTTATACTCTCCTGGGAGGGATTTGAGGCAAAAAGAGATTTGCCAACAGTCTGATTGTGCAGTAACCTGAGATGGCCCTTTTTCTTTTCTTTTTTTTTTTTTTTTTTTTTTTTTTTCCTGAGACCGAGTCTCACTCTTGTCACCCAGGCTGGAGTGCAGTGGCATGATCTCAACTCACTGCCACCTCCGCCTCCCGGGTTCAAGTAGTTTTCCGGCCTCAGCCTCCCGAGTAGCTGGGATTACAGGCGCCCACCGCCACACCTGGATAATTTTTGTATTTTTTAAAGTAGAGACAGGGTTTTGCCGTGTTGGCCAGGTTGGTCTCAAACTCTTGACCTCGTGATCTCCTGCCTTGGCCTCCCAAAGTGCTGGGAGTGTAGGTGTGAGCCACTGTGCCTGGCCGAGATGGCCCTTTTAAACATGCAATGATCATGTCTCCCAAATCCTGCGTACCTGCTGAACCCCAGACATTGTGGTAGATGTCCTCTACCTACAGGAACATATGCTATCACCAGTCTATAGATGGGAAAACCGAGGATTAAATAAATTGCCGAGCTCTAAACAACAGAGCCGGGAATGAGCTGCAGATATTTTTTGAAGGGCGGCAAACCCATAGAATAATATTTTGTTACCTGAATAAAGAGAAGTAATTATAGAACTGGTGTTTCTTCATAGCAGACATGTCTTAATGGCAGCAGAAAGCACGGAGAAGTATGGAGGAGTATTGGAGATTTAACATAAAAGCAACTAACTTCCTCTGCTATATTTTAATAAAGAAACTGTGTTCACTGCTTTAGAAAATTGGTGAACGGTCAAGAATTGCCTAGATTCATGTTCCCTTGGCTTGATTTTTAATCACATTGAAGTATGACTTCTTACGGATGTTGCTTTTAATTTGTCTTGAAAGCTAGCATAGATACTGCCAGCTTGGGCACGATTGATGGTTTCTGACAATGGATAGTTACTTAGAATAAATACCAGCCATATGAAGCTCTCCATTCTCTCTGCAACGGAGACTATCCAGTAGAACCCTGTGCAGCGTCGGATTGTGTCCTGTATTTTGACATGGCGTGGTCTCCCCTTCAGTATTTAAAATCTGTTCATGGATGGTGCTGGAAGGAACTTTGAGATAAAGACTTGCATCCAGTCCAGATAGGGAAAATGTACATCTCTGTCTTACACCAGGACAATTGGACTAAAGAATTAAATCTGAGGAGTTTAATTAGAAAACAATTAGAAGGAAACTTAGATGATTTTAGTATTCGAAAGCATGGGTGTTGGAATGGAAAGATATTGGTGAAAGGGTGCAAAGTTGGTTCAAGGGGAGAGAGAATCGGGAGATAAATTGGACGGCCTCGTGACTGCAGTCACTAATAATGTAGTATATACTCAAAACTTGCTTATCTGAAAAAATACAGAAGGATATGATACACTAAGTATGAAAGCCAGAAGCGGAAAGAAGTTTGGCAGCATAGCAGACTTGGCACCATAGCAAATGGCTTAGGTAAATGACAAAAGAGGACAATATTTGCAATTTGTAAGGCATTAATGTAATTTAAAGGACTCTTAAAATACAATGTCAGATTGAATGTTGGGGCAAAGGGAGTCTTCTGCTGTGTAGAGGAAGAAAGATTTGCAAGCCAACTCAAAGGAGATAGAATTTTTACTTTACTGCCGCAGTGGGGGTAGTGGAATTCTGCCTGAAGTGTTCTGCAAGTGCTGGTTGGGGTGGGGACAGCCTGGAGTTGCTCAGTTGCCAGATGGATGAGTGGACACAGTAACCTTTTGAATACTCCCTCTGGCAGGCTGAAGGCTAAAAGATCACTCTAGCTTCCCCTTGCTGCTCTGCCTAAAGCAACCCAGAAACAGGGTGCCCTTCCTCCTTCCCTGAAGAAATAGGCCCTGTTTGGAATGTTTGTGGGGAGACGAGGGCCTTTGTGGGTTCCAGAGATGTGAGGGCCTGTACAGCAGAAGGAGAAAACCCATCACATTGGTGTTTCCAGGTTTCCTGCAGAAACCCCGAGCATCCCTGTTCTCTTTTGAAATTTCTGCCCAGTGAGTAGGAAGCACCATGCTCACTGGAAATTCTCCCTTGTAGCCACCTGGGGTTTGAGGAGGGATTTGGTGGGCATGGGCGTAGGCTGACCTCATATACGAGAGACTGGTGGCATGGCCTGTGCCAGGTGCTTACCTCCTCTGTCTGTAAGTGTCCTGTCCTGTATGGTTGTTTTGAGGATTCAGAGGCTGAGTGTACTTCAGGGCTTTGTATAGCTTCCCTGGCTTGTAGTAAGCACTTAAATATTAGCTATTAGTGGGCCTGGCATGGTGGCTCATGCCTGTAATCCCAGCACTGTGGGAAGCCAAGGCAGGTGGATCATGAGGTCAGGAGATCAAGACTATCCTGGATAATATGGTGATACCCCCGTCTCTACAAAAAATATAAAAAATTAGCTGGCTGTGGTGACACATGCCCGTATTTCCAGCTTCTCGGGAGGCTGAGGCAGGAGAATTGCTTGACCCTGGGAGACGGAGATTGCAGTGACCTGAGATCATACCACTGCACTCCAGCCTGGACAGCAGAGAAAGACTCCATCTCAAAAAGAGAGAGAAATATTAGCTATTATTGCTATTTTTGAATTTAGGAATAGAAAATGGGTCTGGCTCTAAGCTCCATCACCTCTTTCTTCATCTCCTTTGTCACTGATGGGTCAGACAAAGCAGCTGCGTCCCCACCCCATGCATGTCAGTAGCTCTCTGGCCTCCAAATGCATCTCTTTTAAATCTGAGCATACATGTTATTATTCTGGATCCCTTCTGTCTTTACTTACGTTCCAGGTGGTCAACGTTCTTGGAATGAGACTGTGTTATTTTCCTAAGTTTAAGTTCTTTTTCTTAAGGTATCATGTTGTTATTTTGAGGGATGCTGGAGTTTTCTTGTAGGGAGTTTTTTAAAGAATGTATTTTCCATTGTTTTAGCCAAAGCACATAATTTTTAATGGTTAGGGTTTTCAATTTAGTTTTGTCTCTTGAAGTTTAGGCTTTTTCTTGTCATCTGCATTCAGGTGCTGAGTTTTTTTTTTTTTTTTTTTTTTTTTTTTTTTTTTTTTTTTTTTTTTTTTTTTTTTTTTTTTTTTTTTTTTTTTTTTTTTTTTTTTTTTTTTTTTTTTTTTTTTTTTTTTTTTTTTTTTTTTTTTTTTTTTTTTTTTTTTTTTTTTGAGAATGTCTGACACTTTTTGGTCATTGGTTTTTGAGTTCAGGGAGTGGAGGTGTACCTAGTTCATTCTCACACTCCTATAAAGATACTACCTGAGACTGGGTAATTAATAAAGAAAACAGGTTAAATGGATTCACAGGTCCGCATGGCTGGGGAGGCCTCAGGAAACTTAATCACGGTAGAAGGCGAAGGGGAAGCATAGCTCATCTTACATGGCAGCGGGAGAGAGAGTGCGTGAGGCGGGAACTGCCAGACCTTTCTAAACCATCAGATCGGCTGGGCACGGTGGCTCAAGCCTGTAATCTCAGCACTCTGGGAGGCTGAGGCGGGTGGATCACGGTGTCAAGAGATCAAGACCATCCTGTCCAACATGGTGAAACCCTGTCTCTACTAAAAAAATACAAAAATGAGCTGGGTGTGGTGGCGTGCGCCTGTAATCCCAGCTACTTGGGAGACTGAGACAGGACAATTGCTTGAACCCAGATTGCAATGAACCAAGATTGCGCCACTGCACTCCAGCCTGGTTGCCTGGTTGCCTGGTGACAGGGCAAGACTGTCTCAAAAAACAAAAAGCAACAACAAACCATCGGATCTCGTGAGGGTGCAGTTGAACAGCATGGGGAATACCGCTTCTGTGATCCAGTCACCTCCTACCAGGTCCCTCCCT
Source organism: Alouatta palliata (assembly GCA_004027835.1). Classification (NCBI taxonomy): domain Eukaryota; kingdom Metazoa; phylum Chordata; class Mammalia; order Primates; family Atelidae; genus Alouatta; species Alouatta palliata. The sequence continues at coordinate 95,470 of PVKV010000874.1, read as the reverse complement.
AACATGTGGGGATCATTGTTTGACATGAGATTTCCGTGGGGACACAGCCAAACCATACCAGTAGGTTACATGGCAGTGGTCAGGTAGTGATTTTATTCTTGTTTTCTCCTTCCTTTTCTAGTTTTCAATGGTTCCAGCAGGTCAACACGGGAGAAGGAACCTGTTCAAAAACACAAAAGCAAAGAAGCCACTCCCATGAAGGAGAAGCACAGCGACCACCGGGCTGACAGCCGCAGGGAGCCGGCTTCAGCGAACCACCCCGCAGCGACCCCCTCCATGGGTTCCTCGGCCAAGGGGCCCGCTGCCAACCACCACCACCCCCCTCTGCATCGGTCGGCTCAGGACTTACGGAAGCAGGTAAAGCCCGTCAGGGGTGCCTGCATGTGTGCCAGACCCCAGTTTCCCACTTAACTTCAGCAAGCTGAAAATTCATCTTCAGCAGGCTCAGGAAACAGGAGGTGGTGCTCAGAGGGAAGACAGGGAGAGTCAGAACCGCCTTTGCATGAGCTGCAGCATATCGGTTGGATTTGCATTGAGTCCTGGGGGCCACTGCATTCACCACCTGTGTTCACTGAGAAAGGGAACTCATTTCCTTACTTGCGCCTTCTCCCACCCACCCACCCTGTTCTCCAAATGTGTGGTAGAGTAGCAGGGAATGTGTTTTCTCAGGGTAGGTTTTGCAGCAGGCCTGCAAATGGCATGGTTCTGTTAGTGGATGATCCCGGTCTACTTTTCCGTTGTTTCTGATGTGACAGGTTAACATTTCACCACTCGGCCTTTGAAGCAGAATATGTGTGTGGCGTGTGCACTGCCGAGCAGTCTGTGTGGAATGGGGTGTGGCTGGGTGGCACCTCTTTCCCGGAAGGTATTTGGGTCCTGTGCTGTAGCGTCCACAGAGTGGGGGTGGACGCCACCCTGACCACCTCCTGCTCCTGCCTGCCTCAAACTGCCACAGATAACACAGGTCCTGGTGACGCAGCTTTGAAGCATGTCTCAGCACCTGGCCACTATTGCTGGCCACTGTTTTCCATCCCTGGGCACTGATTAGCTACAACCCTGGGAATGAGTCGTTGGGATAAAGGCAGGTTCCTGCAGGCACACAGCCGAGGGCCTGTCCCTGGACAGGTGGCATTTCACTGTTTCCTCATCCTCCTGTTCCCCACTCCATTTTAACATCCTCTGAGTCATGGGATCATTGATGCGCTTTCCTCCCCGAGTTAAACATAGAATGTTAAAATCTTTCCCCAGAAGAGACTGGATGCTATGATTTTTTCAAAGGTAGATTCAGAGGAAGCTGTGGAGGGGACAGAAGAGATGTCCCGGCTGGCAGTGTTGCAGAGTGACTAACAAATGGTCATTGTGCTGTGAGCATACTCAACTTCCTCTCGTGCTGGAGATGGTCTTTCTCATTCTTGATGATGATGGGGATATTTCTCTCTGAACGTGAACATGTGACTCTTGACACACAGGCCCACAGGTATGTGTGTATGCACACATGAACCTTTACCTGTCAAACAGTATGCCATTGGTGGGGGAGGTGGATGGGGCAAGAATCACCATGTTCATGTTTCCGCAGTCCACACATACTTAGCATGTATTAAACGCTGGCCACTGTTGCCAAAACACCTCAGGAGACAACAGCCACAGTGTGGAATCGGGCCACACCATGTGCTCAGCTGGCCTCTCTCAACCACTGGGCCCCCAGTTGTCAGCATAGGAGGCACAAAGCCCAGGGAGGCGCCAGGCTGTTAGCCTTGGGTCTCTGATTCTTGACTCCCACCCTGTTTGCAATGCTGTCTGTCTGATGGAGACTTGTACAGAACTCTCCAACATAAGGTTTTCATTCATGAAAGAGAAAATAATTAGAAGTGACTCAGAGGGGCCGGGCTTGGTGGCTCACGCCTGTAATCCCAGCACTTTGGGAGGCCGAAGTGGATGGATCATGAGGTCAAGAGATCGAGACCATCCTGGTCAACATGGTGAAACCCTGTCTCTACTAAAAATACAAAAATTAGCTGGGTATGATGGCATGTGCCTGTAGTCCCAGCTACTCGGGAGGCTGAGGCAGGAGAATTGCTTGGACCCAGGAGGCAGAGGTTGCGGTGAGCGGAGATCACGCCATTGCACTCCAGCCTGGGTAACGAGCGAAACTCCGTCTCAAAAAAAAAAAAAAAAAGTGACCCAGAGAGAAAAACAGCGATTACACCATGTGACTGCATCCTGTCTGTTTTCCCAGGATCCTAGAATAGGGTTATTTGTTTCTGTTTATCTTCTGTTCATCCCACTTTGCTTTTTCGAGGTTTTTAAGTTGTAGTAAAATTCTAATGGACTGCATCAGGACTGGAGACCATATCCAGGTGAGCTTCCAAATCTTGCCTTTCTGCGCTGAAACCCCATCCTCCGGATGGTGAGGCAGGAATACAGGGCGGCGGAGGACCTGAGTAATGCACACATGACTGTGGATGTTCTCATGCACAGCAGACACGTGCGTGCACACCCTCTTGCATAGTCACGAATGGGAACGTGTGGGATACACCTGTCATCTCAGCTGGTCAGAGCGGACTCTCAGCCCTTGCCCTTCATTCAGTTCAGGGTTTGCGTTTGTAAGGGGATGAGAGGGATTAGCACAGTTGGGCACAGCAAAGAGCTGAGGAGGAGTAGAAAGTACCACCTTAGCCTGGGATGGCCCTGCCTGCCCCTGTGCTCCATGGCGTGTTCGTGTGACCTGTTCCCTGTGGAGGATCTGAGATGCAGGAAAGAGGCCCCTCACACAGCAGGCCTCTGTTGTCTGAGTCACTGCAGGAGGCTCAGCTGCTTCCAGGGCTCAGGGTAGAGTCCTTGCAGGTAGCGCCATATACTCATGGACAGAGATCCTCTCCTGTCACCCCTCTCCTGCTTTGTCCCTCTTCCATCTCCTCCTCCCTCCCTGCTCCAGTCTAACCAGCCCAGATGAAATGACCCATGGCTCCAGATTCTAGTTTGGCTCTGACGCTGCCCTTCAGTGAGACTTGAGATGTGCTAATAACCTTCCCTGGCCTTATTACTCCTTTGGAGCCAATCTTGCCAAGTCCTCGCACAGGGACATTGTGAGAAGTATAAGGAAAATTTTCCAACCCCCCTGTCCTGTTAGTTAAGTACTCTGAAAATAAGGTCAATAAAAACAAGTTGTAGATTCGCTGGTGACTGCTTGATGCAAATGATTAGACTGTGACCTTTCATCTTTTCAGCTGCCGGAAGGATACGTGTCCAGAGGATCCTCTGATCTTTCATTTCAACTATGATATGTGGGTTTTTTTGTTTTTTACAAAAGCCTACATGTAATTGTATGAAGTGTGGAGGGATATAACTTTTTGGGGGTGCTGCTGAGAAGTGCCTTTTCCCTGCTTGCTCTGATGAACTGTGTGGGGACATGTGCCTGTCTGCCAAGTGTGAAACCACTTCCCCTCCTGCGCACCAGGTAATACCATGTGATAGTGCGTGCGATTTATGGAGTCCCTGAAGGCTTAGAACACACCACCGCATACTTCACCTACGCCATGTTCTTGGTGTGAAGGCTCTGGCCAGCCCTTTACTCTGGATAATACCAGATGAGCTGTCTTTGTCTTAGAATGCACATGCCTGTGTAACATTGCAATTGTCAGGGGGCTGGGATTGCCTCTGGGCAGTAATTTGGTTGTATGGTAAGGGTCTCACCAAGGAGCAAATGGTGTTTTTCTGTTGCTTTCCTGAAATAGTCCTTCTGAGAAAGTAACCAGTTTAGGATGGTCAAGTAAACAAGCTTTATCCCTAGCAAGGGTTTTGAAGTAGTAGTTTTCCAAGAGAGTCAGAGCAGGTTTTTAACTTGCATAGAAATTTGTGTGGTTTGTAAGCCAGGATATGGACGGTTAGGTTGCACCAGATGTGGTAACATGTGATTCTCATTTCTTGTGCTGAGGCTGAGTCCGAGAAGAAAATGATCAGCTGGCTAATCCTGCTGGCTTTGCAGGGGCTTCCACTGAGCTAGGCTACTGTCACTGAAGAGGTTTTCATATGAAAATGTGTAAGGGTTGCAGAGAAGTCCTGCCTTTGTAAGATTCAGAGAGGGCCAAGGAATTGAGAATATTCTTTTAAAGTTCTGGAAAATGAAATACAACCATCGAGAAGGAAACATAGAAAATCGTATCAGCCTTAAAAAATGTTTAAGGTTTTTTTCTGATGACATTGTGTCGTTTGAATTGCACTTGCTGGTGGTGTGGTGTTTGTGACCCTGTTACGTTGCCTTCAGTGGGAGGAGAGGTTATGCACACATCTAGATTCCCCATTGGGATCCAGGTATCTCTTCCAGAGCACATTCGCCTTGGCCTTGGCCTGCGCTGGAAGGCTCCTGCCCATCTGCTGCTGCAGTCAGTGTTTGAGCCGGCTGCTCCTCCCGTTCCATAACTCACTGTCTGTCCAGTGCCTTTTGCTTCTGTTTAGGCTCTTTGTGTTTGATTCAAGTTTTAAAGTGCAAATGGACTACCCCCAGCCACCAACTGTTTCTCTCTCTGGGCTCTGGCTCTGTTTTGAAAGGCTGGCAGAGGCCTTGGCTCACCGGCTCCCTCTCGTGGGGAAGAAGAGCTCACCAGTGAATCTGAGGTTGAACTGAGGACAGCAGCATCATCTTGAGCAACTATAACATTTTTGCTTAGTTAACCAAAAACATCAGAGTCATTTCTTGTCTTCTGCTCTGCCTTGGAAGTGCATTTCTCCTTTTCATCTGTCATCATAGTGACTTGATTTAAATATTGTATGTGACGATAAGGAGGTAGAGAAAAACCCGTAAGGGTGGAGGGGAGGGATTTTATATTCTTAAAGTAATCACACAGAGTGTGGACTGGGCAGTTTTTATGGAATTTCTGTTATTAAGAACAAAGTCAGGTAGGAATGTTTGATGTCCTGGGCTTTCATATCTCTCACCTTATGTCCCTTCTGCAAGAAGAATGAGGTATTGTTGTAACTATTCATCAAGCTGAATGTAACTGGAAAATGCTCTCAACGTTGCCTGTTAAATTGAACTCATTCTGTTATGACTAGGAGGAGTTGCTCTAAAACCTCATGGCCATGCGCCTGGAATCACCTGAGATACAAGTGACGGATGGCTATGGGCCAAGGAACACATGCGGCAGACACCTCACTTTCTGCAGAACTGGGTTGGTAGCTAGGGTGGAATGGGCTGAGAAGCTAGAAATCCACAACAGAGCTGAGAGAAGGAGCAGCTTCAGCTCTGAAGGAGCTTATTTATGTATAAAGCTTCTCAGCTGAAATGTATTGTCATTCACTGGAGGGTCCTGCTGTATCGCGCCTCGGCACTCATTCTTCGTTGAGCTCGGATGGCTTCTTGTATGTGCCCTCCTGTGGAGTCCTTCAGGACATGCAGCGGTCACCTTCCCTGTAGTGCGCTGGCAGCATAACTGGGCTGTGTGGTTTTAATTGATATAGAGGTGCTTGGGGGAGACCTTTGTAGCAAGGTAAGACAATGCCATCGTCCATTCTTTTGTTTTCTTTTGTACTGATGAAGCGTTGGCTACTTACAGACAAGTCCAGGCCAAGAATGGGTATCTTTTTGTTGGATTGATGGGTCTTGGGTTTCCCCACGGTGGTGCTGCTGGTTGGGTGGTTGGTTCTGTTTTATTTCTCCCCTTTAGGGCACATGAAGCAGCTTAAGTGGCAGATTGCTTCCTGTGTTAGCTTGTCAGCTCCCCTGTGGCCTTCCCTGCTGGGCATAGAACATGTGTCGAAGGGGAAGACGGCGAGTCACTTGCCCTGTTCAGTCTTTGTAATTTGTTCTGTGTTGTGGGTGAGGTCCATCTCGTCTTTGAGCTTGTTACATGGGTGTGCGTGTATGATATCTGGGTGGATACTGTTGAAGATAACTCATTTTCTCACAAAGCAGGTTATCTGAATGTGTACCTTGGCAATAATCCAGTATTTAGGTTTTCAGAAAGGTTTAAACAAGTTGTTCCTTCTGCCATTGAAGATACTGATATATAGAATTCAGCTGTATAGAAAATGTACCTCCCTGGAGCATTGCTGGCTATGAACTTGGGTGCCCCGAGAATCCAGAATAGACCCAAAGGCCCTGCATTCTTACTTGAGACAGAATATGAGACAGAGCACTGCACTCTGGCATGGGATAGTGGTGTTAGGGAAGGGCAGGGTCCACGGATTTGTGGGGACACTGAGCCATCCGGGGCTTTTAAACAGAGTCCCTTTCTTGATCCTCACCAATTAGTACAGAATCTAGAGGGAAGGGATGTACATTATTTTGAAGCTCCCCCAGGGACTCCAGAGGTGCCAGGTTTGGAAAGCACTGAACTAAACCTCAGCAAGTAGTGGTGGCGGACGCCTGAACTTCACAGGAGTGGATTATGTCTGGCACCATCTGGAGTTTGCCATTTTGACAGGTGCTTCCCCATCTGTAGGAATAGATGAAGCCGTATTGTGTAGTCAGCCTCCTTAAGGAGACTCCTTTGCTGGGAGTAGGTTGAAATAGACTGTACCCCTATAGGTTAGAAGGAGATTCAGTCACCTGTAGAAGTGTTACCCTCCACTCTCTGAACCGAGGAGAGCCCTTCCCTGAGGACTTGCATACCTGAGGTCCATGGACCTCCCTGTCTTGGATGATGGAAATAAAGATCAGCCCCAGCTGGAGTTTACTGTTTGCTTTTGTTTTTCTAAATGTTTTCTTTTGTTTTGGTTTTAGTGGAAGCATTAGAACAGTTGAAATGAGATTTGTATTCCTCGCTATACCTCCTCTTACAGATTAGTAATACCACAGAACATTTCTGTCTGTCCTAACTGCTGGTTTTATAAATCTGTTTTAAATGTATCATTTCTGGGAGCTTTATTCCTCCCAAAAAGGGTTTCCCATTATTTATTCCAGACCCTATCAGTCCCACTTCTTCTTTTTTTTTTTTTCAAGAGACAGTTTTGCTCTTGTTGCCCAGCTGCAGTGCAACGGTGCGATCTCGGCTCACTTCAACCTCTGCCTCCCAGGTTCAAGCGATTCTCCTGCCTCAGCCTCCCGAGCCGCTGGGATTACAGGCACACACCACCATGCCCAGCTAATTTTGTATTTTTAGTAGAGAAGGAGATTTTCCATGTTTGTCATATTGATCTCCATCTCCTGACCTCAGGTGATCCGCCTGCATCGGCCTCCCAAAATGCTGGTATTACAGGTGTGACCCACCACGCGTGGCCTCAGTCCCACTTCTTTATAGGGTGACTCGTGGTTTAGGACCCACAGTGTGATTCCTGGGCCTTTCCTTCTGCCTCTTCATGGGGCCTCCCATCCTGGCTCCAGGATTGAGGCCTTCCGGGGCTGGCTCCTAAGAGAAGTCCTACCAAGAATTTGTGGCTTTGATTGGACTGCATTTAATTGGTGGCATATAGAGAAATACAGGTCTCGGTGGCTTCTTTCCTTTTTGATTTTTATGAACTTCCACTGATACTTCATTCAGTGGTTCCAAGTGCAGTTCCCAGGTCAGCCCACAGCATCGCCTCGGACCTGGTTTGGAACACACATTCTCAGCCCCATCTGAATTAGACACTTTGAGGGTAGGGCCCAGTGATCTGTTTACATCAGCCCTCTAGGGGATGCTGAGAGGCACCGGTTTGGGTGCTTTGGGGAAGTTTCATCCCATGCCCCACCCCACTTAAGGTAACTGCTTATTCTTGGGCCAGGCCTAGATTTAGTAGAAAGGTCACTAGGACTCATTACCTGCCATCTGGGGACCTTCATCCTCACGTGAGGACAGCCTGCACAGCCTTGTGGTGGCACTGGTGTTTCAGTGCCCTCTTGTCCATCACCGCATGTGGCCAGCTCTCCTGATTCCCCTTCCTGGCACCTTCCTCTCAGGGGCTGTTGGAGAGAAAAGGGAGCTAGTTTTGTTTTTTGAGACTGAGTCTTACTGTGTTGCCCGGGCTGGAGTGCAGCGGCACGATCTCGTCTCAGTGCAGCCTCCGCCTCCCGGATTCAAGCAATTCTCTGACTCAGCCTCCCGAGTGGCTGGGATTACAGGTGCCCACCACCATGCCCAGCTAATTTTTGTATTTTTAGTAGAGACGGGGTTTCACCATCTTGGCCAGGCTGGTCTCAAACTCCCCACCTCAGGTGATCCACCCGCCTCAGCTTCCCAAAGTGCTGGGATTACAGGCGTGAGCCACTGCGCCTGGCCTGGGAGCTAGTGTTTTTTTTCCTGTGTTTCTCAGTAATCTTTTAAGTTTTCTTCCTTTGGAGATGGTGGTGGTTATAAAACCCCGAAGTCCCTGACTTGAAACTCATGTCATAGATGAAAAGTAATGCCCAAGAGGTTAAGTCATGGGGCAGCAGCCACAGTGCAACATGGAGAAGACTTCCTGAAACCATCAAGCCTGGCATCAGCCCCATTGGGTCCCTTCCTTATTCTCGTTTGGAATCTCTTGCATTTCTGGTGTCTGCCCTTGTCGTTCCCCGTTTTCTCTGACATTTATGTATCCCGGAATTACCATGGTGTCTAAGCTGTAAAGACTGCCTCTGTTTACCCAGGTCACATAGAACCCAGTGGGGAAGTTTGTCCGGGGTTGGCGTGTTTCGCTTCACCGGTGAGGTCCGGGCATCCCTCTTCCATCCTGCCTGGCCCTGTCCTGGGCTCTTCTCCACCAGGAAGGCAGACAGCAGCTGCTGACAGTTCGCAGCCACACCTCCGGGCCTGGCCTGCCACTTGGAGCCAAACCACATGAGCAGTGCTGTTCTTTTCCTTCCATAGTGTTTTTGTTTTCTTTCTTTTTTTAGCCACGTAGATTTCTAAATCCTGTGGGCAGGTCATACTGCTCTGTGGAGCACAGAAATAGCAGACGTGACTTTTCTTGGAGCAGGGATATGCGAGTGTGTCTATTTCCACTTCCCTCAAGCAAGTAGGATATTGTTGTCACCAACTCTTACAAGCTCAGGACAGGTGATTGTGTGGCACATGGGGACATCTTCATTGGGAAACACCAAATTTTCTGGAGGAGCCATGGGAGCATGAAAATTCACCTGGGAAACCCTGCAAGAATCGCCTTGGGCAGGCTGTAGAGTTTTGTGAAGAAGGGGAGGTGTATAGCTGATTCTGAAAGTGGACATCACTGCTTATTTCTGGGGACGTGTATTGTGCTTCCCTTTGCTGGTATTTCCACATCTCTTCTGATGAATAGGCTGCTGGCTCTGTTTGTCCCCAGCACCCAGGCCCTTTCTCATGGGTGAGCCGGTCGTGTTCGTGGCAGGTACTGATTCTGTGTCTTTTTCCGCCTCTGCTTCCGCTGCTCCACAGGTCTCTAAGGTAAACGGAGTCACTCGAATGTCATCTCTGGGTGCAGGTGCAACCAGTGCCAAAAAGATGCGCGAGGTCAGACCTTCACCATCCAAAACTGTGAAGTACACTGCCACGGTGACGAAGGGGGCTGTCACATACACCAAAGCCAAGAGAGAACTGGTCAAGGACACCAAACCCAATCACCACAAGCCCAGTTCCGCTGTCAACCACACAATCTCAGGGAAAACTGAAAGTAGCAATGCAAAAACCCGCAAACAGGTGCTATCCCTCGGGGGGGCGTCCAAGTCCACCGGGCCCGCGGTCAACGGCCTCAAGGTCAGTGGCAGGTTGAACCCAAAGTCATGCACTAAGGAGGTGGGGGGGCGGCAGCTGCGGGAGGGGCTGCGGAACTCCAAGAGGAGACTGGAAGAGGCACAGCAGGCGGAGAAGCCGCAGTCGCCCCCTAAGAAGATGAAAGGGGTGGCTGGCCCCGCCGAAGGCCCCTGCAAGAAGGCCCCGGCCGAGAAAGGTCTGCTGAACGGACACATGAAGAAGGAAGTGCCCGAGCGCAGCCTGGAGAGGAACCGGCCGAAGCGGGCCACGGCTGGGAAGAGCACGCCAGGCAGACAAGCACACAGCAAGGCGGACGGCGCCTCCTGTGAAAATCGTTCTACCTCGCAACCAGAGTCCGTGCCCAAGCCGCACGACTCGGGCAAGGCCGAGAAGGGCGGCGGCAGGGCCGGGTGGGCGGCCATGGACGAGATCCCTGTCCTCAGGCCCTCCGCCAAGGAGTTCCACGACCCGCTCATCTACATCGAGTCGGTCCGCGCTCAGGTGGAGAAGTTCGGGATGTGCAGGGTGATCCCCCCTCCGGACTGGCGGCCCGAGTGCAAGCTCAACGACGAGATGCGGTTCGTCACGCAGATTCAGCACATCCACAAGCTGGGCCGGCGCTGGGGCCCCAACGTGCAGCGGCTGGCCTGCATCAAGAAGCACCTCAAATCTCAGGGCATCACCATGGACGAGCTCCCGCTCATAGGTAGGTCTGCACTGGGGTATGGGTGCCTGCAGTTCCGTCACAGTCTTCACATTCCCTTCCCATGCTGAAGCTCCGGTTAGGCTCCCCTGTCTCGGGAGTAGTGGGCTCCTCAGCTCATTCCCCCTGCAGCCCTCTTCCCAGGTCCTTGGCGTCAGTGGCAGGACAAGAATGGTGTTGAGCCTGGATCCTGGCTTAGCCCCAACTCGGGGTCTAGGCCCCTTGCTTTCCCTGGGCTGTCACTGGCTGCCTACAAATGCTGGAGTCAGAGCAGGGGCCAGGCGGCCCGTGGGGAGCACCGCTCCTCTGGATTCTCCTAGACTGCCACGACAAAGCACCACCGACTGTGGGGCTTACAACAGACATTCCTCATAGTTCCGGAGGCTGGAAGCTCAAGGTCTCAGGCCACAGGGTTGGTTTCTCCCGAGGCCTCCCTGCTTGGATTTGGATGGCTGTTTTCTTCCTGTATCCTCACTTGGTCCCACCTCTGTCTGTGTCTTCATCTCCTCTTCTCAGAAGGACATTGGATTAGGGCCCATCCTCCTGACTGCATTCTAACATAATGGCTCCTTGAAAGACCCTGTCTCTACATTCATTCACGTCCTGAGGTGCCGGGGGTCAGGGCTTCAACATAAGAATTTGGAGGGTTCACCCTGCAGCCTATGGCCCTCTAGGAGCCCGTGGGCCATTTTTCATCCTTCTCAGCGTTGTCTCTTCTTCCTCTTCGTGTTTCCTTGAGCTTCACTTTCCCTGGCGATGTTGTCAAGGCCGCAGGTCAAGGGATCTGTTGACATTTCTTCTGAGACCAGGTGCACTCTGGCCCACGCTGCTGGAAGCTCGCCACAGGGGATCCTTAGTGAGCGCACATCCCGGCTGCCGTGCAGACCCTGGCTCCTCAGGGTGGGGTGCAGGCAGAGCCTCCTCTCGAGTTCCCCCGTAGCCCTCTCCTTTCCTGTCATCCTCTTCTCAGTCCTGGCACTGGGAACACAGGGCGAGGATGAACTTGCCCTGTTAAGGTGGAGTGGATTCTGTGGAGTCATGTGCTTCCAGGTAAGGCTGCAACCCCATGAGTCTAGACCCATGGGAGAAAACAGGCCACACCTCCATTTTGGAGATCCTGAATTTTCTACAGCATGGAGACATGTAGCCATTATGTAAGTGTCAGGGATGGCAGCGAGATAGGCTTCCATGCAAATGGAGGTTTCGTGGTCCCCTCAGCTGGTACCTGCCAGGACTAATGCCTGAGTGACAGTCACCCTAATTCGCAGGAGTTCTTGGTTTGTGCTCTGCTGTTGGGAACGGCACGTGACAGGAAGCAGTGCCGGGAACAGGCTCTATACATGCGTGCACCCACCCACACCTGCTGACCCCGCCCCGTGACTGCTTGGGACACAGGGTGACCCTGAGTCAGTGATGGAAGCGCAGCAAGTCTTCTTGCCTGTGGGTAAAACCTGCAGGCAAGAGTTTCTCTGCTCTGCTCGGTGGATGATGGAGCCTTGAGGACACACTTGGTGTCGTAGTGACAGCCCCTTTTGTTTAGAGTAGGTTTTTCTTTACCTTTGACTCCTTTACCCTGGAACAGAGGCCACACTGCCTCACCATGCTGTGCTGGTGCTTGTTGCCTTAGACTTCTCAGTGACGGCATCTGACATTCTTTCCAAGGGGTACAACCTGCCTGTGACCCAGTAAGGCCTCAGGGCGGGGGGGTGGATCTGAGCTTGGCCATCTGACAGTGGTAGAAACTTAATAACTTTGAAGTCATCGTGAAAATCCCCCCCAGTGTGTGTGCCTTTTGTATCTCTGCAGGTTCACATGCACTGCAGGCCTGGTAGCCGCTGTGCCACTGGGGGAGTTGGGTGGGGAAAGGACGTGGCCACATAGGAGCCTCCAGGCTCTGATGGCAGTGATAGCAGTGGGTGAGGATTCCATGAAGAACTCTTGTAAGCGCTGTCTGATTTTCAGGTGCTCTTGCATTACAATCTACTGAGAGTGAAATATGAAAGTATAGATTCCTCTTCTCTCTGACTTGTGTTCTGAGGCACTGGTACAGTGGGGTACTTGTTTTAGTTGGGGCACTCATTTTGGTGTCTACCTCTGTAAGGGGAGACAATGCCCACCTGCCCTCAGAGGGGGAACTCACAGTTGTCAGCCAGAGACCACCTGTGACTCTGGAAGCCTGAGACCTGGAGTTTCAGAATCTCAAGCCTTATTAGGTCCCTCCTGTGGAGACTGGTAACAGCTTCGTCATTGATGTTACCCCCACACCTCTCTTCTCCACAACCGTATCAGCCCACTGTCCTGCCATTTAGTGGGAGTGGAATTCAGGCTTCTGTGCCCACATCCCTGGTCTTGCTGATGTGTCAGGAACTCGCTCTCGTGCTGTGTCTGCCGAGGCAGTTCAGACACTTCACCTGGTGGGTCCTGCCGTGCTTGGTGTCTGCAGGAACGCTGCCTGGATGGGATCCGTGCCCACTTTCCCTTTTATTATTTAAAAACAATATATCCCCACACTCCAAAGATTTAAAACTTTGGTAATTTTTACTTTGTTTAGCATTTTATGGATGATTATTTTGGAAGATCCCCCCTCCCCTCTCCCTTATTGGCCTGAGAGAGGTTGCTTTTTCAGTTCCCACCTGGAGAATCCACTGGGTATGCATTAAAACCTGTCGAGGTTTAATATGCATTTATGCTGCCCTGTGACCTGATCAGGAGGGACCCTGAGCACCAGCTTACTCACTGAGGAGCAGCCTGCTGTCCGGACGGGCGAGGGACGAGGCTAAGGGACAGACATACTGCCCTGTGCCCTCACGCAGGCGTTGCTCTTTGCTCCTGAAATCAGTGAGATTGAAGATAGACTTCCTTTGTGTGAATGAGTGGGTGGGTGTTGGGGCTTTCAGAAGGGAACTTGGGAGTTGGTAGGAAAGGTGTGTCTGTAATTTCCAACATCAAAGGTATTCCAGGTTATGCTGGGAAGTGGATGCAGCTGGGACCCCTGCCCACTCCTCACCTGGGATCTTCTCATGACCCCCGCCTCCATGTGAGAACGCATGCACTAGTGCATTGGGATGTTTCTCCCCATATGTCTGTCTGGCTGGCTCTCTTCCTCTTCCACCCAAGCCCCAGCTTCAATGCTGCCTCCTGAGACACTCCCCACCTAAGATGGTGGCCCCTTGTTCCACTTGATCTTCGTTGCACATGGCCGTGACCCATCACCATGTAACACCTGTCTCTGTAGACCAGAAGCCTACCATTTCCTCTCTCGCCCCAGAGGCAGCCAGTGTTCTGGCTCATAGGAGGAGTTCAGGAATTATAGGTTGAATGAGGAACGTCTTGTTTGTGTCCCTTTCACTAACTATCCTGTTTTTTCCCCTTCACTGTCCCAGGGGGCTGTGAGCTCGACCTGGCCTGCTTTTTCCGGCTGATTAACGAGATGGGCGGCATGCAGCAAGTGACTGACCTCAAAAAATGGAACAAACTAGCAGACATGCTGCGCATCCCCAGAACTGCCCAGGACCGGCTGGCCAAGCTGCAGGAGGCCTACTGCCAGTACCTGCTCTCCTACGACTCCCTGTCCCCCGAGGAGCACCGGCGGCTGGAGAAGGAGGTGCTGATGGAGAAGGAGATCCTGGAGAAGCGCAAGGGGCCGCTGGAAGGCCACACCGAGAACGACCACCACAAGTTCCACCCTCTGCCCCGCTTCGAGCCCAAAAATGGGCTCATCCATGGTGTGGCCCCCAGGAACGGCTTCCGCAGCAAGCTCAAAGAGGTGGGCCAGGCCCAGCTGAAGACTGGCCGGCGGCGACTCTTCGCTCAGGAAAAAGAAGTGGTCAAGGAGGAGGAGGAGGACAAAGGCGTCCTGAATGACTTCCACAAGTGCATATATAAGGTAGGGGCCTGTGTAGAGCAGCCGGCGCTGGTGGCAGGAGTGCAGGAGGGACGAGAGGAAGCAGGGCGTGCTGTGTGCTGGACGGTGCACCCCCTGACTCCCTGGGGTGATGAGGGAGGGGGCGGGCCACTGTGCTGGATGAGAGTGCTTTTTTTTTTTTTTTTTTGACAGAGTCTTGCTCTATGACTCAGGCTGGCGTGCAGTAGCACAATCTTGGCTGACTACAACCTCCGCCTCCTGGGTTCAAGCGATTCTCCTGCCTCAGCCTCCCAAGTAACTGGGATTACAGGCACACACCACCATGCCCAGCTCATTTTTGTATTTTTAGTAGAGACAGGGTTTCACCGTGTTGGTCAGGATGGTCTCGATCTCTTGATCTCATGATCCACCCGCCTTGGCCTCCCAAAGTGCTGGGATTACAGGCGTGAGTCATCTCTCCCGGTCAGGGGCGCTGTCTTAGTCCCCTTCGTGCTGCCGAAATAGCACAGACGGGGCAATTCATAATGAACCAAAATGTATGGGCTTATGGTTGTGGAGCCTGGGAAGTCTGATACCCAGGAACCTGGTCAGGGCCTTCTGGGTGCATTGATGGAACATTGGTGCAAGGTCGGGTGGCAAGAGACCCAGTGAGGGAGGGGAAGTCCACTCCACGAAGACACCATGGACCATTCCTGCCCGCCCAGGACCTCAGGGTTCCTTTTCGTTAACTGGCTTGTGTGTGCCTGTTGTGTGCACATGCACGTGTCCTCATCTGCCAGGGATAAGTACCTGGGCTGCATGCTTCGCTTCCCCATGACCCCAGTTCCGTGCTGGCTGCTCCTTGCACCACTGTCTCATCCTGTTGCATGACAGCTGCCCAGACACAGCTGAACTCACTGGCTGGACCCTCAGTGGACTCCGCGCGCTTGTTTTTTGCCTCCTTGTTTCCATCTGCTCAGCTCTCTGCCAGCCCAGCGTTGCCAGGTCCTCTCTGTGGAGGGCCATCGCTGATAAAACCATTAAAATGGATCTCACCATTCACACTCTGTGGAGGGAAGAGTAGGGGAGAAACCAGCAAACTGAAACACGCAGCGTTTCCCCATCCCCACCAGGCCTCACTGCAGCATCCTGCGGAAACTTACCCTCCAGGAAGCAAGGGAAGCAGAGTCAGTGGCTCTCCTCTTGGTGCCCCTCCCAGCTGGGCTGGGTGTGAAGCCAGGCTTGGGGCTTCCTCCCTTCTCAGGCCTGCTAGTGGGTGGTGGGGCACCCGGGGCCCCGCTGGGCAAGCCCAGCTATGGTCTCTGCTGAATTGCCTGACACAGACTTGCCCTCTGTGGTCCCAGTTCTGGATTCACAGTGAGGGAAGTGTTCTCTGCTTCCAGCCCTGGTGAGCCTGGCGGGAGCGTGTGGCTAGTGGCTTGCTGCTGCACTGGGCATTGGCTGTTGGTTATCCCTAAACCCCACCATACTCAGGTGCCCACGGCCGCCTGACCCCTGTAGTTGAGGCAGTGTGGGCTTCTGAGTCCGTCACATGTCTTGGAAACATGGAGGAAGAGTTGACGAGGCCCCCGGCATTGCTGCTCCACTTTACGTCCAGGCCCCACAGACCCGCCTCAGGCTGCATCTCATATACTTGCACACTTCTCTGGAAAGAGGTTCCCGAGTTTTCTGTCCTGAGACCCTGAGTGGGTAGGGTTTGGCCTTTTATCTGAGTCTCCTTTCCTGTTTCCAAGGCTGGTGGAGGCATGTGGGGATTGCAGGATGCAGCCT
The DNA here is from genome assembly GCA_004027835.1 of Alouatta palliata. NCBI lineage: Eukaryota > Metazoa > Chordata > Mammalia > Primates > Atelidae > Alouatta > Alouatta palliata. The sequence continues at coordinate 79,509 of PVKV010000874.1, read as the reverse complement.
GCCAGGACACGGCTGCCCTGTATTTGACTTGACAGTGTTCTTAAAAGAGAAAGTGTGACCCAGACACTATAAGCTCTGGGGAACTTTATTTGGTGTTTCCTGAATGTTTTACTGAGAAGCCTTTGTCAAGTAAAGGCACTCACTGAATCCTGTGACTCTGGATAGCCAACTGGTGAAATGAGACACTGTCAACGTTTTCACTTTTTAGTGAAGGCCAGTTCTATGAGTGTTTGCTCTCAGTAAGAGGTTTGCTTTTCTGAAAACATAACCTGTCAAGGGTATTTCTCGATTTCGTCACAAAAACATAGTGGAGCTCTCCCTGGTGGCCATGACGAAGACCTGAGGCAGCCGTGTACCCACGGGGTGGGGACCCTGAGCGCGCAGCTCTCCGCGGCCCTGGTGTCCTGGCTGCTGAATTCTGTGTCCTGGCGTCATCCTCACTTCCACTAATTGCATTCTGCATTGGTGCAAAATTCAATCCCTCCTTGTAGTTATCTTTATGTTATAAGAAACACAGCGTTGGGAGTGGCTTGTATTGCATGAAGTATGTTCCTGTAGTTAGAACCCCATCTAGTTCCTTTGGAGCCAGGAGAGAAAGGCCCAAGGCAGTGTTGCCATGCTGACTGCGACTGTGGACCTGACGGCTGGAAGTGTCTGCTGCTCCATCTTCTGGCCCTGTCACTTGTACAGGAACACTGCAGGGGCCAGTGCTCCGGAGGGAGGCCTTCCCTGACCACCCTTTCTGGCTCTCCATGACACCTGGCACCTCTTCCCATCCCGTGTTGTATTTGTGTGTTTGAGGCCTGTGTGTCCCCCAGACTGAACGGAAGCTCCATGAGGCCAGAGGTTTTGTGTGTTTTGTGCACGTCTCTGTCTCCAGCCCTTAGGATTTGGCCTAGTACACAGTAGGTGCTCAGGAGATATTTCTGGCCTCAAGTCATAAGTGTGCCAGGCCAAGAAAGAAATCATAGCAAGGGTCTTAGACGGCTTCCCTCTGAAAAATGAACCACATTTGGTGTGGGAAGTGAAAGAAGGTGCCGACTCCCGATTCCCAGACTGACACACTCAGCTATTTTATCATGGCAAGCAAATAATTTTGGATGTCATTGGGAACAGAATGACAGAGGGACATCAAAGAGGTGCCGGGGGACAGCAGGTGGTTCTGTGGAAAGAAGGTGACCAGGCTGCAACTGCAGATGAAGGCTGCCGCCCTGGCTGGTGTTATGGCAGGGACTCTCCGGGCCTAGACGTCACCCAGTTTCTGTCTCCCCAGCTTCTCTCCTGCGGGATCCCTGGTCACGAGTTCCATCAGGTCATACTCACTGATAGTTTCTTCACTGGCCTGCAGCCTTTGTCCTGCCCCTGACGGGGGCTCAGCTGAGGAAGTCTGCCTCCAGTGCAAGCTATTTTTTCACAGGGCCTTGGAGGTGCCTTCCACGCTTCTGCCCTGTATCTGTTCAGGACCGCTAGGGTGGCAGCCTCTGTTTCTGGCAGAGCAATTTGGCCCTCATGCGGGTGATCGTTGGTGGAATCTTCCCTCTCCTGCTGGCACTTCGGGATCTTAGAGGATGGATTTCTGCCTTCTCTGCCTGTCATGAACTCAGGATACAAGGTGGCCCACAGCGGCAGGGAAGCCAACGCGCAGTGGCTCATGACAGGCATGGGGCCTCCACTGCAGCAGGGCTGAGCTTTGTTTATGAAGCTTTACTCTTGTTTTGTTTTGTTTTGTTTCAGGGAAGGTCTGTTTCTCTAACAACTTTTTATCGAACAGCGAGGAATATCATGAGCATGTGCTTCAGCAAGGAGCCTGCACCAGCCGAAATTGAGGTGAGAGAAGTGGCCCCTCATGCTGCCTCTGGTGAGGTGGGCTCCCCTCGGCCAGCCCGAGGCCATCCGGTCCTGCCCTGACCCCTGCAGCCCGCGAAACTGAAAGGACTCGGACGCCGCGGGGCTTAGTTCATCTTCTGTGTTGTACGTGCACCAGGGCAGCCAAAAGTTTTAACTTAGGTTGATCTCAACTTGTTCAAAAGCCAAAAACACTCCAGTGAAGGTGGGGAGCTGCTGAGAGCGAGGGGCCGGTTCTGGGCACGTCCCCTGCTGCCCTCACCTTCTCCTCCTGCTTGCTCCCCTGGCTGCTTCTCACCCCATCCTCTGTGTCTGTTGTGCAAGAGAATGTTTGGAATCCCTTGAAACCACAGTTGTGCTTTTTCTTCTCTTCTATTTTATTTAATGGGATTGGCAGATTGCCCTTTTTGTGCTTCTGCCAACTCTCTTCTTTGAGTTAGTATGAGGTTGGAAAGACAGTGAGCACTTCTGTGCCCAGACCAATTAGGGGGAGTTTTTGTGCGCGGCGCTGCAGGACAGAGACCGGATCTGTTTGTTTACCTCCCCTCGGCCAGTGCCCAGCTGAGTCCGTGTGAACTTCCAGCTGCTGACGTCGGTGGGTCTCAGCAGCGCTTGGTCATGGAAAGGGAAAGATGCCAAACCCGGATCGTTGGTTCAGGGCGGCTGCTGGCCAGGGAACAGGAGGTATTTCTTGACCACAGCCTCATCTTTTGATGTGTGACAGGCTTTTGCTGCTTTTATTTTGTTGATGATGTTTTTTTTTTTTTTAATTTAATTCCACCACTTTCAAATAAAATCCAGGGTCAGTTTGCCCCATGTAGACATGCTGACCACTGGGGAGTCAGTCATCCTGTTTTGCTCAGGTTTTGGAAGTGTGACCTTCAAACCTGCTCAAACCAGAACGGCTAGTTATCCTCCCTGGGTGGTGTTTGATGGCCCCCCCCCCATAGCAGTTGTTGTCGCTTAGGATGCCCAGCCCTGCTTTCCTAGTGTGGGGACTTGGAGGTTTACGTTTAGCACCGTTCTCATCCCTCTTAGGTCTCTGCTTACGTGCAGGGGCTGCCTGTGCTGTGTATCCCTGGTGTAGCCACTGGATGCCACGGAGTGGCCTGACACCTCACCCCGTGGCTGTGATTACCATGCTGCAGGCGCCACTGCCTCACCTCCCACCAACCACAGTGGCAGCTGAACCCTGGTCCAGGACACATGTGGCTGTCACAGCTGCTTCCAGAGCACGCGTGGCGTTTGTGGTAGAGACGTCAGGCGGAGGAAACCTGGCTTTCTGGGCTGAGAATTGGAGCTGGGAAGGGGCCTGTGTTGCCAAACAGCACGTGTCCTGTGGGCATCTCCTCGGAGGTGCAGAAGTTGATCACTATAGTGATGTGCGAGGAAGCTGAGCTCATTTTACAGCTGCTTATTCAGGAATTAATTCCCTTTGAAAGTCTGGATTTTGCTCTAGCGGTTGTGTAAATATTTAAACACAAAAGGGAGATTCGCTAGAATTTAAACTTCAGGACTAAACTGCATAGCTTCTTGTGCTCTGTGTCTTCCCAAAAAAGCCAGCAGACAGCACCTAGAGTTGGCCACCAGCTGGGAGGAATCCCGTCCTCCCCTCCCCACGTCTTTATGGACCCAGCAGAAGCTGGTTGCCCTCAGTTTCCGCAAATGCACAGCAGGGTTGGGCACTCAGGGAGTCTGTTGAGGGAATCAGTCGTTTAATGTGGCATTTGTTCTGGTTTTGTGGAGATGTGATTCTACCAGGCTGGCCCCCTCTTTGTGGAAGTCAGTGTTGTGGAACTGGTCTTGGCGTTGCTAAGACTTGGCGTTGCTAAGACTTGGCGTTGTTAAGCTCAAGCACTTCCTTGAGCCTAACGGGACCATGTGATACAGGGTGCTTCCAGGTTAGGCTTCTCCCCTAAATGTGGTTCCAGCTTTAGGAGGCTTGTGAGGGGAAGAGTACTTTGTGCTTCTGGAGTGATCACTGGGAATAAAGCAGAAGGTGACTGTGCAGGGAGGCTTGCCTCAGAGGGGTCTGGGCACTGCTGCTTGCCTGCCGTCAAGGCATGTTCTGCCTCAGTCCTCGCCCCCTTATTTGTTTAGATGGAACACTTGAAAAGTCATGTCAGAAGCTTTTTATCATTGGCAGTTACTGCACTTAGCGTAACGTTCTCCGGGTTCATCCATGTTATAGCATGTGTCTGAACTTACATCCTTTTTGTAAGTTGAGTAATAGGCCATGGGATGGATGGATAAGGTTTCTGTCCATCCATCTGTGGATGGGATACTTGGGCGGCTTTCACCATTTGGCTGCTGGGAATAACGCTGCTGCGAACATGGGTGTGCAGATCTCGGAGACCTGCTTTCTGGCATCTTGAGGATATGCCTGGAGGTGACCTGTCACTGCTTTCTGCATTTGCGTCCTGCTGGAGACACTCTGGAAAGACAGCTTCGGTTCTGAGGGGCGTGTGTCCCGGTTTTGTTGAGTTGAACCGTGTTCTGGCTGCGGGACCTTAGGGGAGCTGACCAGCCCTTTCCTATTCCCTGCAGCAAGAGTACTGGCGGCTGGTGGAAGAGAAGGACTGCCACGTGGCTGTGCACTGCGGCAAGGTGGACACCAACACTCATGGCAGCGGATTCCCAGTGGGAAAATCAGAGCCTTTTTCAAGGTAACCTGGGCCTCTCTCGTCCGTGTTCTTGGGGATGTGACAGCAATCTTGCCCCGCCAGTTTGTAATGTCCCTCGTCTTCCCCTCTGCAGGCACGGATGGAACCTCACCGTCCTCCCCAATAACACAGGGTCCATCCTGCGTCACCTCGGTGCTGTGCCTGGTAAGCCTGACTGTGGCCATCTGTCTGCCTGAGGTAGCTGTGACCACAAGTCCTACTTGCTGAGAACGAGAGCTGGGAAATCCCTCCTAGGCACTTTCCAGGAGGGGTGGGGTCTTTATGTGTACAGCACATACACTGAAAAATTGATTTGTGTGTGTGTGTGTGTGTGTGTGTGTGTGTGTGTGTGTGTGTATGTATGTGACAGCGTCTCACTCTGTCGCCAGGCTGGAGTGCAGTGGTGCAATCTCAGCTCACTGCAAGCTCCAACCTCTGCCTCCTGGGTTCAAGCGATTCTCCCACCTCCGTCTACCAAGTTCCTGGGACTACAGGCACATGCCACCACGCCTAGCTAATTTTTGTATTTTTAGTAGAGATGAGGTTTCACCATGTTGGTCAGGATGGTCTCGATCTCCTGACCTCGTGATCCACCCGCCTCAGCCTCCCAAAGTGCTGGGATTACAGGTGTGAGCTACTGCGCCCAGCCAGAAAATTGATTTTTAGAAATGGGATAACATAACGGCTGGTGAAGTCAGCAGAAAAGGTGGAAAGATGAACAACGTGGCAGAGTCTGGAGCTGGGAGAAGCTTAGTGGTCAGCTTTGAACCTTGAAGTTGCTGCTTTCAAAGCAGAAGTCACAATTCCTTAAGACTCCGTGTAGGCTGAAATCATCAATTCTCAAGATGTCCAGTGGGCTCATAAGGGATAGATGCTTTGCCAGCTTTAGGAAAAGCCAAGGGGTTGTGGAGGTTGTGGTCACTGTGACTGTGAAGGCCGTGGCCTTGGGGAAGATGGCTAGGAGCCTGTCCAGGTCCTGGACTCTGACTCATTTCTGAGCTGAGCTGAGGAGCGCTGTGCCTGACTCCCCCTGTTCAGAGGCCTCGCCAAACAAAGGGGCTTTCTTGCTTTCTGCCCTGAGGTCCTCACCCTTGAGGCTCAGCGGCTCCAGCCCATACGTCCGCCACCTCCCTGCGGAGGCTGGTCTTCTGCTGCTGCGGTTTTGAAACGAGGTTCATATCCTGCCACTTCTGTATCGCAAGCGGGCAAGAGCGGGCACCTTCTGCTCACTGCCTTTTGTCTGGTTTTGAGTCCCATTTCCTTTCCTTCTTGTTTTAGCAGAAGAAAGATTTTTACTTACTGTTCCTTTGAGACCTTGTTCCTTAGCTATTAAAAATGCCCTTTTCACATTTTGTTTTAGGAGTGACTATTCCCTGGCTAAATATTGGCATGGTCTTTTCTACCTCATGCTGGTCTCGAGACCAAAATCACCTTCCATACATTGACTACTTACACACTGGTGCTGACTGCATTTGGTGAGTATGCGACCTGGGCGGGAGTGGGGACAGCAGAAACTAGTGTTACCACATGTAGTGGGGCCTGTGGGTAACCTCCCTGCGGGTAACCTCCTGTCCAGGTGGTTCAGAGTGCTTGAGAACTTGCTTCTCTGTGTTCAGGCCCATCCTGTGTTCCGTGTCGTAGCCTCGGCCTGGGATCCCCTGCCTCTGTTGGAAGGTTGGGGTGCTAGAGGATACTGTAAGGCTCTCTGATGATGAGCAATTCTTTTCATAATGCTTCGTGGCCATTTCAGTTCCCCTGCTTAGGTCTGGTTTTTTTTGTTTTTTCTCTTACGGGTTAGTCACTTTTTCTTGCTGCTTTCCAAGACTTATTTTCACATTTGGGATAAGAACAGTAGGAAAAGTGCCACACAGAGTTAACCAGCAGTAGTGAGCATGTCGTCAGCTCTCTGTTCACTGAATATAAGCCGTGCCATTTCGTGATTGGTTATTTTCAGCCTCTCTGTGAGCGCCAGTGTTTCCTCACCTGTCGGTGGCTACGTAGGGAGTAGATTGGATCTGGGAGTCTGGCTCCTGCCTGTGGAGACGTGCACGCTGTGTAGCCCGCGGAGGGTGTTGCCTGGAGGGGTGTCTCGGGTCCTGTCTGTAATGCTGACTCTCGCTGTACCCATTCCTGCTCCAGGCTGGGCTCTCTGGTGTGTTTGTTTACGGTGGCAGATGGGAAGTGAGTACAGTGAGGTATCGTATGGTCTGATGGTCTACGGCATGCCGTTCATCCGTGCCGGCTGTGTTCATCGCCCTAATGGGGTGATTAAGCCTTTATTAAAATAAAGTCTTGGGACTCATGTTCCCCCTCCTTGGAGTCAGCATTGGCTGCAGCCTCCTCACTTTGGCTTTTCCGGTGAGTGGTACCCTCGCTGTGAGGGAGCGCTCCCTTCCCATGTGGGTGTGTGTGCCGTGGACGGTGATCGCAGTCTCTCCTGCGGTTGGTCTTCAGTGTTGGGCCCGGGGAGCCCTGCCTGCTTCTCGAGGAACAGGGACTGACAGCAGCCTGGGGGCTGAGCCAGGACAGGCCACCAGCCGGGAAGGGGACGGCCAGGACAATTCCGAGAAGTACCCTTGCCCCCGGAAGAAGAGCGTAGCCATTCTTTGTGGAGGAGTTCCGCCTGCTGTGGCCTGGCCTGGGGTTCCTGCGGTCACCCCCAAGTGGGTGACTTGAGGCCCGAGTTTCTTCCTCTGCAGAAGCAGTGGGTGTGAAGTGGCCCATGTGGCTTTTCTTACAGCTTGAACGTTGAGTCACAGATAGCGAAATGTGATATCCTGTGTGGGCTGTTTGGACTCACTCCTGGAATCTCATTGACGGGAGAGAAAGAGAAGGCATGGATAGGATCAGAGAACATGATGGTGTGTGGTTCTCTTCAAACATGTGATTTTGGTTAGAAACCCTGTCTTTAAATTACGAATCAGTAACAGAATATGTTTGCATTGAGAATAACATAAGCATTAAAAAAAATACTTAAATGTGGCTGTTGCCTTTACTGAGCAACTGAAACCAGGATTTGGCCTCAGAGCGAAATGCATGTCACAGACACTTATGGGTCGCAGAGTGGCTGCCCCCTGGCCAGGCCTGTGCAGAGGCCGGCACTGGACCTGGGAGGCTGGGGCTGTTGGGAGGGGCTGGTGGCGGTGCCGGAGCTGCTGGCCCACGTCTTTGTTTTTAATGGTGGTTGATGGCTTCACTGGCTTCGCATCCTGAAGACCTGCCAGGCTCCTCTCCACACGGATGTCGTCTTACCCAGCCCGAGACATCCAAGGGCAGGACGGCCAGCCCTGTACCCAGCACTGCAGGAGCCTCCCCTCATGTACCCCTTATTCACGCTGTCCGCCTGGTACTGGGGCTTCACGTGCTGTGAGTGGAAGTGTGGCGCTGTTGGGCTTCTTGGGACACAGAGGACACAGGGAGAACGTCCTCCCCTCTCTGGGATTGCCGTGACGAGGCCATGTAGGTTACTCACTCCCTGCACCCCCTTCCTTTTTTCGCACTCGAGGCCCCTTGCCAGCCTCACGGTTGTACCCTGGAGGGTCTGTGGGCCACCACTTTCCTAGGCCACCCTCTGACGCAGGCCTCGATTCTCCTGTGTGTCTTGCTGTATGTGCCTGATGCCAAGTGGACTGGGTCCTAATGCGTAAAACTCCTCAGCAGAGCAGAGCCGAGGTCCCCTGGGTGTCTTCCAACCCTCACTTCTCCATGGCATCTGCCAGGGAGTTGGCCTTGAGGCAGCTCCTGTGCAGGAGCCTGGCTGCTTCCCCAGCTCGGTGCATTTGTAGAGGGCTGGGTTTAGTACTTCTGGCTAGAGGGCTGAGGGAACCCCGTTTTCTTTGTGAGGACAGCATCAGGTCCCGCTCTGGTGATGGTCTCTGTTACTGAAGGAGGGCTCAGGGCTGGAGCCTCAGAAGAGGCTCGTGGAGGCTGCAGTGTGTCTGGTTCTGATTTATAGGGGTTTGTGAACATCTGTTTCTGGTTTGATGGCTTTCTGGCTCACCGTGTGGGTCAGATCTACATAAAAGATGAGCGTCTCGCGTCGCGGGTGTGCTGCGGTTTGGCTGCGTGCAGGGTGGAAGCGGTTCCGCTGCTGTGGGGAGTGGGAGCCAGCGGTGACCAGGCACCCTGCCAGGCCAGCCTGCCATCCCTGCCAGCGTGGAGCAGAGCCTCTGCCGTGTGTGCTTGGGTCCCTGAGGGAGACGGGGGTGGCCCAGCACGTGCAGGAGCCCCTTGTCAAGTCTCTGCTCCTCTCTTGTGTCTCTCAATGACCCAGGTATTGCATTCCTGCTGAGGAAGAGAACAAGCTGGAGGACGTGGTCCACACCCTGCTGCAAGCCAATGGCACCCCAGGGCTGCAGATGCTGGAAAGCAACGTCATGGTGCGTCCCCTCGGCTGCCGCCGCCAGCAGCAGCTGTAGGACCTCCTGGGCACTAGAACGTGGTTTCCCGTGAACCTGTCTTTCAGAGGCAACGAGGACACAGCAAAACAAACCCCCAAAGGGCGCAGGCAGAAAGGTCCACTCACACAAAAGCCAAACTGAGTTGCCATCAGATTGCACAGGGCGCCGGTGTTTGGCACGGCCTTTGTATCTGGCTTGTTCATGTTGTGGACTGCTGTGGGCCCTGCGTTTTCTTGTCCCTGCCACTCCTACCTTCAGGGCCCCTGAGGAGTGAGCACAAAGGCTTCTTACCCTATTTTCAGGAAATCACAGGGCTGGTGAGTTTCCAGGAGGTGTTGGCTTGAGCTGTGTTCTGACAGCTTCTCTGGCCTCGGATGACCCCAGTCCCACCTGTCCATCTTAGAGACGGACAGGTGGACCCCTTTCTGAGCCCAGCCTGTGGTCCTGTGGCCTCCTTGGCTCTGAAGCTGAGCCTGGCAGCCTTCTGATTGTGTAAATGTGTCCCATTTCTAGCCCCTGGCATTGCCAGGTGGGGACGAGGGGCCTGTGTGTGACCATGGTGTCCTCTGCTCCACATGAACCTGTATCACTCTTGAGCCAGTGCATTTTAGAAGCTGCTCCTTGTGTTAGGAATGACGTGTTTTAATTTTCCATATAAAACAATCCTATCTCCTTAAGAGCAGGCCTCTTAAGGTGCTCATGCATTGCCTGCAGACCGCAGGTGTCCCTGCGCACAGGGAGGGGCGTGCCTCAGCCTGGCCCTGTCTCCCCAGATCTCCCCAGAGGTTCTGTGCAAAGAGGGGATCAAGGTGCACAGGACAGTGCAGCAGAGCGGCCAGTTTGTCGTCTGCTTCCCGGGATCCTTTGTGTCCAAAGTGTGCTGTGGCTACAGCGTGTCTGAAACCGTGCACTTTGCTACCACCCAGTGGACAAGTATGGGCTTTGAGACCGCCAAGGTAAGCATAGCCGGCCTCGCCCCCCACTGCCCCTTCATCCGTGTGAGTGCCGTGCGGGAGCACACACAGACGCATCCCCGCACATGCGTGTCTGTCTGTAGATCGTTCCTTTTGGAATATGTCTTTGAAATTCTTAAGAGGTGGTTGAAGGGGTTTCTAGGAATGAAGAGTTGTTCGGGATTTGTTTGTATCACAAAGAGTTTTGATCAGACCGTTACTGACAGACTCCCTACAGTCTGGAAAACTACTGAAGATGCTGAAGGTAATTGCTTAGAATAAATGGACAGAGAGCCTCCACCCATCGTGAAGTAGTGGCAGCCGCCTGTGGCTGGTGGCGAAGTGCTGTGACTTTTCCTAGCACGTGGTGCCTTTCTCCCGGGGAGGCAAATTTGCAAGAGTTTTTAATCCAAATGCAAAGAGTTAGAAATTCAGACAGCCTGTCTGCCCCCTGCACCAAGAAAAACCTTGACAGCTGCCTAGTAGTGAAAATCCACCCTAAAGGGATGTGACTCCTCTTTCAGGAAATGAAACGTCGCCATATAGCTAAGCCATTCTCCATGGAGAAGTTACTCTACCAGATTGCACAAGCAGAAGCAAAAAAAGAAAACGGCCCCACTCTCAGTACCATCTCAGCCCTTCTGGATGAACTCAGGTAACAGCCTCGGGTTCTGGGAGACCCGCAGGGCCCACGCCAGAGAGCTGGACCTGGCTGCCCTTTTGGGGGCTCCGCAGGGTGGAGGCCCGGGGTGGGCAGACAGTGTTCCTTCCCTATCTGCAGCCGCAGAGACCCTAGGAACTGCTGGCCCATGACGCGCTTTTCCAGATGGGCAAAGGCTTTTAAAAAAATGTTTTTTTGAAAGTAATTTCTCCTTGACGTTCAGAGTCAGCACCTCTGTCGCCAAGAGGTTCCTCCCCTTTGTGGGTGTGACTTCCAGGTGGGCTCCTGAGCCCTGGCAGGTGGGCGCTGGCAGTCCTTGCTGACCCGCTGTGTCAGAGCCTGGTTCCACGCCAGTGCGGGGAGGGCATGGATACCTGCCCCTGCCCCCCACCCTCCTTTCTCTTGCCAACCCCCTTGAGTTGTCCACGTGTGTGTGTGTGTGTGTGTGTGTGTGTGTGTGTGTGTGGCCTCCAGGCAGCAGCAGCTGACCTCAGCGTGTGGCTGGCGAGCAATCCTGCTTCCACAGCCCTCCCCCGACGTGCACCCCCACGACTGCAGGAGCCCTCCCCAAGGGTGAAGCGGGTCAGGGCAGAGCATCTGCTGTGCAGCCCCCTCCTCCTCCCCTTATGCCGTTCTCGCCGCCTCTCCCACGCTGGAGCCAGGCTCTGGGTTGTGCTGTGAGCACCTGAATTTGGAACCTTCGATGATGATCCCAGCAGATAGTTTGTTGACGCTTTCCTTGGCTTGGGACACAGAGAGAGGCCCTTGCTGGGTGGCCATGGTTGCACAGGCGTTGTGACGTGTTTGTCCCCGCGTTACTGCGTCCGGCCACAGAGCAGCCTCGTCGGCCGGGGCCGCCCCTGACCTTTAAGGCAGCTGGGACCCAGGCCGGACTCTGCCCCCAGCAGGGCTTACTCCCCGACAAGAGGGTGTGTATGGAGGGATGCCCGTGTGGGTGCACGTGTCCCCTCTGCCGGCCGTCACTGAAGGCACGGGCCGTCCTGTGTCGGGCAGGGATACGGAGCTGCGGCAGCGCAGGCAGCTGTTCGAGGCTGGCCTCCACTCCTCCGCTCGCTACGGCAGCCATGACGGGAGCAGCACGGTGGCGGATGGGAAGAAAAAGCCTCGAAAGTGGCTGCAGTTGGAGACGTCGGAGAGGAGGTGTCAGATCTGCCAGCATCTGTGCTACCTGTCCATGGTGAGCTGCCCAGCCCTGCTGGCACCCTCGCGGGCAGCACTTGGCCCGAGAGCTCTGGGTTGCACCAGAAGAGGGAGGGTGCTCTCCACCGGGACACCTGCTATGCCACCATCTCTACTGTGGGACCTCGGCAGGGCTTCCGGCTTCCAGAGGCCGCTGCCTCACCCGCAGTGGCCAGGCCACACAGAGGCTGTCGCCCTGTTCTGCCCACGCGTGGCCCTCCCCTCGGTCCCGCGGTGCCTCCTTCCTCCCTGGGAAGCAGGTGGCCTCCCCACCATCCTGCTTTGTCACCCCAGCCCCCGTGCTCTCTGTTCATTTCCATCCATTTTTTGGCAGTGACGAGAGGGTTTCCCACAGTGCTGGGCGGCGTCTGCCACCCCCGCCCTGTGGCCTGTCCCTGCTGGGCCTGGGCCCATGGCCTCTGCCCTCTGCCTGTTCTCGGCTTCCTGGTTCTGGTCAGCTACGTCATCTGCCGCAGCCCCCGAGGACTTTTGAATCTGTCCTTGGTGAAAGCTGATGCTCCCTCCGTCCCATCTGGGACAGAGATGCTTTTCTGGCCCAGCAACTCCAGGCTACAGCAGGCTGCTTTCCTCTCACCTTCTCAGTGTGCCCTGCTGGCTGCTGCGTGCCCACCTGCCTGCCCCAGCTTCAGGCTTCATAATGCACACCCTGCCTCCTTCCCCTGCTCACCCCTGTTCCAGGCCAGAGGTGGGCTTAGAAAAGCCCTTACGTGGCGACTGGACCGCCGTGGCCCTTGCCATGTTTCTTCCAGTCTGTACCTGACCTCTCACCAGGCAGCTGCCCTGACACAGTGTGGGTAGGGATGCCCAGCTGGCACTGCACATGGCTCCATGCCGCTATGCTACACATCTTAGCCTGCCACACACAGCATGCCTGATGGGCCTGACTGTCCTCCCGGGCCTTTTCCCTTTCCGCCAGCACCTCCGCTTCTCCAGCGCAGAAGCCTAGCTAGGAGGTGCCCTGTATGGTGCTGGCATCCTACAGGTGCCTCTCAGCTGCACGCTCCTGAGAGGCCAGTGCTTCCATGTCTCTCTGCCTGTCTGTGGTGGGCCAGGACTGAGACCTGGACTCACTCTCCCTGGCCTCCCACTGTGACTGCCTGCCACCTCATCCCAAGTTCCTGTGGAGGAGAGGACACAGCCTCTCCTGGATGAGTCAGATGGGCTTTGTAACATTTGAAAGATTTAGGTTGGGCACAGTGGCTCATGCCTGCAATTTCAGCACTTAGGGAGGCTGAGGCGGGTGGATCACCAGGTCAGGAGTTTGAGACCAGCCTGGCCAACATGGTGAAACTTTGTCTCTACTAAAAATACAAAAATTAGCCGGGCTTGGTAGCACACTCATGTAGACCTGGCTAGCTACTTGGGAGGCTGAGGCAAGAAAATTGATTGAACACAGGAGGCAGAGGTTGCAGTGAGCTGAAATTGCGCCACTGCACTCCAGCCTGGGTGACAGAGCAAGACTCCATCTGAAAACTCTCAGTGCGTCTTTCATGTCCTCCTTATTTAAGGACACAAATGACATTGTATCAGCTAGGCCCACCTCAAAGCCTCATTTCAGCTGATTTACCCGTTTAGGACTTTACCCTCAACTCCAGCCACAGCTGAGATCCTGGAGCTTCAACCTATGCATTTGATGGGGCACAAATGCAATCCGTGACCCCCTGCATCCCGTCCTGCAGATTTCCTTCTATCCAGTTTTTGCCTTAGAGTCCTCAAAATGTATTACATAGAGCCGTTCTGTTCTTAAAAGAACGATTCCAGGCATTTTCCCAAATCTTCCAATGTTTTATAAACATCACTGATAAAAGTTGCATAGCTCGGTGTCTTTTTTTAGGAGACAGTCTCGCTCTGTTGCAAGGCTGGAGTGCGGCCTGTGAACCTGTCTCACTGTAGCCTCAACCTCTTAGGTGTAGGTCATTTTCCCACTTCAGCCTCCTGAGGAGCTGGGATAGCAGGTGTGCCACCATGCCCGGCTGACTTTATTTTTGGTAGAGATAGGGTTTCACTATGCTACCTAGGCTGGTGTGGACTCCTGGGCTCATGTGGTCCGCCTACTTCAGCCTCCCAATGCCCCGGATTACAGGTGTGAACTGCCACGCGCTGCTGTCCATCCCATTCCTGGAACATCCTACCCCTTACCCATGCGTATGGGGGTTGTATGGCGGTCACACCTGTGGGTGAAGCTGGTCTGTCCATATGAGCTGGCACTAGGTGACCTCATGTTCACACTGTCCTTCAGAAACTTAGGTTGTTACCTGACGTTTCCTGTCAGCCTGAAAGTTACATTAAAAAGAATATATTGTGAGGCCGGGCATGGTAGGTCAGTCCCAGTGCTTTGGGAGGCAAAGGTTGGCAGATCACTTGAGACCAGGAGTGCGAGACCAGCCCAGGTTACATAGTGAGACTCAGTCTCTACAAAAAAAGACAAAAAATCAACTGGGTGTGGTGGCAGGAGTATCACTTGAGCCCAGAAGTCCAAGGCTGCAGTGAGCCATGATCTCACCTCTGCACGCCAGCCTGGGTGACACAGTGACAGCCTGTCTCTTTAATTAAAAAAATAAAAAATACATTCGAAATCCATAGGTGAAAATTGGGGTTTTACTTAGGTTTATAATGTGTATTGCTCGGATTACAATACATTTGTGCATTTCAGTTTGCTGTGTTTCCTGTCCTTCCTGTCCTGGGCCCCAAGTGTCTTTCCAGGGTCTTGTTTCTGTCAGTAGGTGTCATGCGAGTCTCAAGGAACTTGTTCTCTGTTCCTTGCTTAGAAACACTGCCCAGGAAAACCTAGATCCTTCCTGTCAAGCTTTCTGAGCAAGGCCGAGGACCCGCTTGCACCTTGAGTGTTAAGAGGTTTTCCTTATTTTCAATCTCTGATTAGAATAGGACTGGGAGTCAGCGTGAGGTATGGGAACCCTCCCACAGAAACCCGGCAGCTGTTTCCCTTCAGCCAGCCCCTCTCAGCCCTAGCCAGGGCCCCAGTGAGGGTCTCCATCCCAGCACTCTCTGTGGTGCCGGGCAGCAGGACACACATGGGCCAGACAGCTGCGAGCTTTGTGGGCAGGTAGCCCGCCCAGGGAGGCCGGGGCCGGTGGGTGAGCTCGTTTGAGTCGCAGAGGTCAGGAATCTGTGATGTTGAGAGTTTCGGGGGACTTTGCGTGGTGGTGTTGGATGCCCCCGAGGCTCTGCTGACTGTGAGCTCTGTGGACTCATGGACACCATGGGAGCAGTTTTGCTGCTGGAAAGTCCAGGGTACGTTTCCCGCATAGCTGCCCACGTTGAGTCCTCCACATTCCACATCTATGCCAGGACTAGGGTAGTGTCCAACACAGACTCTTAGGAGCCCTCAGAACTTAAGAGATTAGAAATACGCACGCACCACTGTCTTCACACGCCTTTACCAGCCTGGTGCTGACCGAACCTCTCCCAGGAACTCCAGGGGACTTGAGGACCACCCGGAAGTCTGACTGGAAGGTGGTCAGTGGCTCAGCTTCCTAGTTGAAGATCATGCTCTGAGTGGTTGGTCAGTTTTGGTTTTAGTCCATTTCCAGTGTTGCCAGTCCTTGAAGCCCTTGGCCTGGGTGGTGGGTGCCGGGGCTGCTCTGGCCAGGGCGGTGAGTTGGGGGGCTGCCTGGCCGGCCGTGCTCTGGCCTTACCGTCTTGTGGCGCTGTGGAGCTTCCTTGTGACCTGGTGTGCTGCTCTTCCTCGCAGGTGGTACAAGAGAACGAAAACGTCGTGTTCTGTCTGGAGTGTGCTCTGCGCCACGTGGAGAAGCAGAAGTCCTGCCGTGGGCTGAAGCTCATGTACCGCTACGACGAGGTCAGTCCCGCTCTCGAGGGCGGGGGCGGGGGGCAGCCTGCATGCAATTCTGTGCCTGGTAGATAACCAGGGCTCTTCAGGCCTCAGGTGCCCTGTTCTCAGGCCGAAAACCCATGCAGGCCCCATGGTAGGATCCCAAGGGGAGTGGGGTTCCTGTACAGCCCGTAGCACTGTTCATTTGGATTTCAGAGATGAGCTCTAAGCAGGGTTGAGGCTCTTCCTGCAGCAGCCCCCTGGCTTTCCCACGGGCCCCACCACGGTGATCTAGAGTCAGACCCTTTTTTGTGGTCACCTGTCCCAGGCACAGTGGGATGGTTGGCAGTGGAATCTCCACTTGCCGCCAGCAGCCCTTCCAGGCCTGCGACAGCTGGAAGCGTCTGCGGACGATGGGGCAGGATGGGCCCCATGATGTGAAATCCCAGTGCCTTCCTGCAGGCCCCGCCGTCTTCTGGTTAGAGAGGTCATAATGATGCGCAGCCTGGGCAGCTGGGGGCCGCCCTGAGCGTCGGAAGTCCTGGCGGGAGCACCTCTCGCCTGCTCTGCCCGCGTTCCCCATGTGTGCTTCCCATGGACTCTGATGAGGCTGGTTATGAGGAAGGTCGCCACATTGTGGTCATAGCACATTTGAGGCTACTGAGTGGGGCAGGTGCTGCTGGTATGGCTGTGCAGGGCCTGGTGTGTCTGGAGGCCCAGGCGGTGGGGCCACGTGGTGGGTCTCACTCGATAAGCCTTTAGCTAAAGATTGCAGAGCTGGAAGAGCTCTTTGCATCTGGTTTTTTTTTTTTTTTTTTTTAAGAGCGTGTATGCTGGGATAGGTGATAAGCACCTTGCCGTCTCTCCTTCACCTCAACAGCAAATGTCCAGGCACAACCTTGGTGGCAGCTGAGTGGGAGCATGGCTCTGGCACCTTGTGGGGTGAGGCAGCGGCACGGGGAGGCTTCCTCCGGGTGCCTGGAAAGGGTTGTGCTTTTCACTGGCAGCCTGTTTCTGTAGCCAGATGTCTGATGTGGATGTGACCAGAATCCTGGGAATAGAATGGCATGCAGGGGCTGTCTGAGACCCAATGGTTGGTTGTGATGAATTAGGAGGAGCAAAGGCATTTAGAAGCTGTGGACTTGCAGTGGCTGGCATAGCTCAATGAGTGAGTCTGTGCCTGTATCCCCTGTGGAGTTGAGCTGTGCATTTTTTTTTTTTTTTTTTTTTGAGACAGAGTCTTGCTTTGTTGCCCAGGCTGGAGTTCAGTGGTACAATCTCAGCTCACTGCAACCTCCATCTCCCAGGTTAAAGCAATTCTCCTGCCTCAGTGTCCCAAGTATCTGGGATTACAGGCACCCGCCACTACACACCCAGCTAATTTTTGTATTTTTAATAGAGACGGGGTTTCACCATGTTGGTCAGGCTGGTCTCAAACTCCTGACCTTGGGATCCACCCACCTCAGCCTCCCAAAGTGCCGGGATTAAAGGCGTGAGCCGCCGCACCCGGCTCGTTACTTGCAGAGACCGTTGAAAATCTTGTTCTCACCCTCCCAGTGTGCCCAGCACACAAATCACCCAGGTCCATGCCTGCTAACTTGGGACAGTCTGCTTTAAACACCTCCCTTTGTGGGGTTGGGGTGGGGGGCGCACCTAGATTGCAAATCCCTGAGCTCATGGCTTGCATTCTCATGGATGGTGAGGCTCCCTGTGCAGTTTGGATCCATTTGTGCCCCAGCCCTGGCTGAGCAGGGTCCAGTGAGTGGGGTGTTGGGCGGTCGCTGCCAAGCCTGCTGTGAGGGCGCTGGTCTGGGGCAGGTACCATCCACCTAGCGAGCCGCACACAGAGGAGGGAATGCTGCCTTCCTGTAACCGCACACCCCGGCTCCTCCTCACGGTCAGGTAGCTGTAGCCCTCTAAGTGGGTTTTAAGGCAGCTCATCCACTTATCCGTTATCAGTGTTTATCATCAGTCCCTCAAGCGGTCATGGTCACAGCTGTTGTGTTATTACAGATATGTGGCTCACCCCTTCTGAGGGCATCTTTAACTTGTGATGGGAGCCAGCTGTCACTGTTTTCCACCCTCATCTCAGTGGCTTTCCAGAGGGCTGGAGATCACACCCTCAGACGTTTCCTTCCATGGCTGGCTTCCTCCCCGCTGGGCTCAGTGTGGTTCCCAGACACCCCTGGCCCAGAGATGCTCGTGAGATTCACGTTTGCTACTCCTCCCCATGCTCTTTTCAAAAATGGGATGATGATAGGATGTACCGTGTGAAAGTTACACACATAGTTTTGGTGCCGACAGATAAATGATTCTCTTGGGTGAATTACAGGGATGCCGTTTTGTTTGCTGCAGATAACAGAAGAGGAAGTAATAGAAATATGTATAGGTGACAAGTGTTTGCATTTATTTGCATGAGCAGGTTAAGTGGCTGGTAGCTAAAGTGAGTCAAGCAGCTTGGGTATTTGTGTCACCATCCAGGACGCAACAAAGCCCCCGGGGGTCTCTTTGCTGAGTGCTCCCCTGCCAGCCTTGCCCTTCTGAGCTGGTTAGCCCACCCGGGAAACCATGGTGGACCAGGGCTGTGGTGGTGAGGATGAAAGGGCCGTGCATGCAATGTGCCATCCGGCGGAGCTGGGAAAGGGAGACGCACTGCCTCTGAACCTCTTGGGCGCATTTTAAAAGCTGTTAGTTGGTGTGGTGGAGGGGACCCCTGGCCGTTGATCTCTGCCCTAGACCTGCCCCTGCGTGGCTCTTGGGGACAGAGCTCTTGTTGTTAATTCTGTGTCTTCCTTTCACCCCCAAACAGGAACAGATTATCAGTCTGGTCAATCAGATCTGCGGCAAAGTGTCTGGTAAAAACGGCAGCATTGAGAACTGTCTCAGTAAACCCACACCAAAAAGAGGCCCCCGCAAGAGAGCCACAGTGGACGTGCCCCCCTCCCGGCTGTCAGCCTCCGGTTCATCCAAAAGTGCTTCGAGCTCATCATGAAGATGCCAGCGCCCGTGGTCGATTTATATATATTTTTTTGTAATTATTATATTCTAGTTTGGAGTACTTGCTGTAGGATTCAAGCTGTCTTTGCACTAGCTCTAAAGAAGATTTTCTTCTGGTTTTAGAGAACTAATTTTGTTTTAGCATTAAACTGTTGAACTTTTTTTTGTACTTAGAAAACCTAGATACTGCGGTCAGATTTTGGAAAGTGCCGTATAGTCACTGTTTTAAAAACCCTTGAGGGGCTGTATTAATTTGTATTGCCCCTGGCTGACAAAAGCCTTTTTTGTTTGTTTTGATTTTTTTTTTTTTTTTGTAACTGTTGGGGGAAAAAAAGGCTTTTTAACCCATTTTTGAAGAGGGTGAAGTTTGGAGAACAAATTTAAAAACCATCAGTCATGTGAGCAGATTTTTTAGAAGGGATAGGAGACACACGCACACACACACACACCCAAAACTTGAAATGGCTTTGCTTTGGCTGTCGTCGTCTGCCGTGGCCAGATGAGCTTGTGATCTGGGAAGCCGGGGCACCCGTTTTGTTTCTCTGGGCGGTTGTGGCAGCTGAAGGCGGACGTTGTTTCCTGACCACAGGCGGAACGAGGAGCCGGGAGCGAGTGGGCTCTCCACCAGCACATCACTATGCATCTGTTCAAGGAAGGAAGGAACGCCAGCGAGGAAGACGGAAGAGACTGCCTGCCTTGGAGGGGTCACGTGAGGGAGACCTGTGCCTGATTTCATTAGGAAATCCATTCTGTTATTTTTTGGTGCTGTTGGCTACTTTATCAAAAAACCCTTCAATAGCATCCTTAAGATTTAAAAAAAAAAAAAAAAAAAAAAAAGGAAAAAAGTGATGGAAGCCGTAAGTGCTTCTTGGTCATCGACGTGCAATCTTCTAACATTCCATCGCCATCTCACCGCTTCTCGTTTGAC
Source organism: Alouatta palliata (assembly GCA_004027835.1). Taxonomy (NCBI): domain Eukaryota; kingdom Metazoa; phylum Chordata; class Mammalia; order Primates; family Atelidae; genus Alouatta; species Alouatta palliata. The sequence continues at coordinate 60,048 of PVKV010000874.1, read as the reverse complement.
GCCTTCACAAGTCAGCATTAATCTTTCTTTTTAGATTGGTTTCGTTTATGATCACCTGTAGAGAGCCACTAGGAGGCCTGCAGTTCTTTTTGAATGTGAAAATGCATTTGCGCTCATCCTATTTTTTCTCTTCATGTTGTAACAAAAAGGAAAAAAAGAAAAAAAAAAATCCCATCCCTTTTGTACATAACGCCTGTAAATTGTTTTAAATACTTGAGCCTTTTTCTCGGTGGGGGGTGGGGAGGGTGGTGAGAAGACAAGATGAAGAAAAGCCTTACATTTCAGTTTCTTCATCGGTTGGATTGGATGCTTACAGGGTTTTTCTTGTAACATTTATAAGTGCTGCTTACATCACTGAACAACAACAACAAAATAATAATGGAGTAGCTGTTGCCCTTCTCCGGTTGTGTGTACAGTATGTGTGGAATAAAAAAGGGAAACTGTTTTCACAAGCTGTTCTTCTTTGTTTCATAATTGGATTCATCAATCCCGTAGCTACCCATGTTGCACTGAGCTTGCCAGTGGTGACTGCCAGGAACGTCCTATGATCCACTTTGTTGGTTGTTGTTGCAGAAGACTGAACTGTTTTGGAATATTTAACAATTGCAGAAACAGAGTCAAGTGTTTTCCAATGTGGTTGTCCGGTTTCTATGGCCTTGCTGTGTACTTTCCCTCCTTTTGACAGTAAACTTCTGCCTATGGCTTACAGTTTGACATTTAATTTATTAGCGCTGCTCTGCACCCTCCCTTGGGAGGGAGACTTCATGTGGTTTATTGCGAGTTTTTTGTTTACTTTTCAGGTTTGTACTACAAGGTTTAATAATAAAATCAAAGTTTTTTGGACATTTGTCTGTCTTGTGGAAGGTGACTGAATGGAATGAGCTCTCTCTTCTCATCCATGGGCAGGGGGGCAGAGGATCCCTCATGCTGCAGTCCTGCCCTTCCAGCTCCTACCTGCTGGCGGGGTGCCCTTTCAGCTGAACCTAATGGTTTCCATGTGGCCCGGCCGGCGGGACCAGAGCTGGTCACGGGCTGTGGCCATCCCCCCTAGTCTCCCATCGAGCACGGCACCTCTGCTGAGCTTCCATGATGAGATGATGCTGGGCGCATTGAGGGTGTTACGGCTGCAGGCAGCCCCCCTCATCTCGATGGGGCATCTGTCATCTCTCTTGGGCTGGAGGAATGATGGAGGGAACACATCTTCAGGTGACCAGTTTCTTTTCAGGAGAAAGCAAGCATGGAGGATTGCTTTGGGCTTGCTTCTGTTCTTTTGGGCCCCGGGGTGTGAAAGTAGGGTTTGGGCTGGTTGGCTATTGTACTGATAACTGCCATACTGATCAAAGGAAAACCCCCTGTGAAATGGCTGTTCCCTGCCTCATGCAGAAGTGAGCCCTGTGGAGTCCGCACAGCCTGGCCCAGGCCCTGCCCCCATGCAACCTCCTGGGGTAGCCCCCAGTGACCTGCCCCATTACAGGGGCCTTAAGGACGCCTGTATTTAGAAACATTTGTGTACAAACTAGCTCTGTTTGTTTACCGTTTGATGTCCTCACCTTTATTGTTCGCTGTTCTTTCAGCTTCTGACACATTATTGGCAATTCTGTAAAAATCAAGACCCTCTAGAAACAGCCTGGCTTTCCAGGTGGAATTCCATATACAACCAAGACTGGAGTCCAGTGTGGCCAGACAATGCCCATGTCTCAGTTTAAGAGTCGCTGTCGTCACTACCATCCGGAGCAGCCTCTCTGTCGGTGTGCGATGTGGCCAGGGCAGTGTCCACTTGAACTTCCTCCTCATCAGACTGAACGATGGGGGACTCCCCACCCTCACTGATGTCCTGGGCGGCCGTGTTGGTGCAGGTGGAGGAAGAAGAAGGCGGCTTGGCTCGTAATTCTGAGGGATTTGGAACCTGGAGGGTAATCTCATTCTGACAGGTACTGGAATCAGGCCCTGCAAAATAACATGGGGAAGAACAAGCCCTGTCATAAAAACCTTTGCGATTTAGAATTGCTGCCAATAGCTGTGGAATGTGCCCATCAGGCAAGGGGTGTGTGGGTTAGGGACCCGGGGCCTGCAGAACTAGGGAACTGCCCTGGAACACTGTGCTGAGTGATGTGAGGCGGCCGCAGGGCAACCCTTCTGTCTCCTAATGAGTCAGCCACTCGTGACAAAGATCAAGACTATGTGACTCACGTCTTCGAGGAGCAGTCCCTTAGCCTTGATGATCTAGACTGATTTTTTACCCTTTTCAGCAATTCAGAGACATCACTGCTGAGCAAGTCAGAATTCAGTGACCTTTCAGCAGTTCTCCAATTTTATGGAACTAAATAGGCTCTTCAAGGAATCAAATTCCATATGCAAATTCTAAATGTTTCCTTGTCTCCAGGTGAGGGTTCATTCTGGTTTCCAGTATTCTGGCCTTCTCAGGATGGGGCCAAATGCACCCAAGCCCCTTCTCCTCCCTGGGATGACACAGTTGTGACAGATGCCAGGAGAAGGGGATGGGAAGTTTAGAGGAAGGGGAAACTGTGGTAATGGTAGAACCTAGAGATGGCTAAGGTGCTGCTGGGAGCTTTGCCTTGACCCGGCCAGAAGAACTAGCCTGAAATTTAAAATGCACCGAGCCCAGGTACAGATCTGGCACGTGGGTAAATACCTGATACATGAATGTGAAAAAACTTTCAGAGGGCATGAAAGGAACTGAGTTTTAAACACAAGCCAAGAGCTGAACACGCACCATGGCTTTGCCCACAGCGGACGTGCCCCTGAACGCCTGCCGCACGAAGGGGGAAGAGTTCTGTGCGAGTCCACACCTCCCCGCAAACTCCGGTCCTTAACCATAAGCAGCAGACCTAAATGGACTTCTGGGTGGTAAAGGAGGGAAAACAACGCTCTCAGTTCACCAGAGTTACCGGAGTAGAGCAGGTCAAATCTTTGAGAAAAATTCATGACGGAACCACCACTGTTGGAGCTGCCACGCAGGAGCCGGGGGGCCGGGAGCTGGTTGTAAGCTTAGAGGTTGTGCTTAAGTGGCTGGCCAGTGATTCTCACGTATCGATCAAGCCCTGGTCAGCTTATGCAAGTTTGTCAACCCTACCTAAGGCGGGGGACAGCACAGTGTTATCTTCTCCACCCGAGTTCAGGAAGACATCCAGGGCCTCCTGGTCGGATATGTCCATGAGGTCCATCTGCTCCAGCATGTCCACGTTCACTTCCATGGACGACATGCTGCCTATGGGCTCTGCGAATAGATGAGCAACATGAGAAAGGACACTTTGTCTTTAAAAGGGAAACTTCCATTAGCATCAGGCTAACTGCATTGCATTTTCTAAGCTTACTTCAAAACGGAATTTGAAGCAATGTATCAGTAGATGACACATGCCAGTCTGGTACTTTAAATGCATCCTCAATCACCCTTGGCAACCATTATTACCTTTTACGCTTTCCTTAGCAGTTACTCTGTGCATCCGCAGCCCTTTGGGGTGCTACAGACAGACCAGTCTCTTCATTAAGCAATTCCTGGCTGTTTGGAGTAGGACGCTTGGCCTGTCTCAAAGAGGCCAACATTCCTGCAGCAACAGTTAGTGACCAACCTCTCTGCCAGCCACGGCTCTGCTTCCTGCCTACAGGTCCCTGAACCTTCTAGGCAGGCACAGTCCTCTAATTCCAAGTGGAGTTTCCACTGCCTTGGAACATTTCTCAGGCTTAACGGCAGAAGGGGTTAAACATCTGTAAGCTGCACCAGCTCCCTGCAGTAGAAGCACAGACTAGGAGAAAATGCCCAGCTCACCAACAGACCTCAAGAAACAGCTCACGCCTAGTCAGCCTCAGCCCAGGCACTGAACAAGGGACCCCCACAGGTCTTTACTCATGGGTAAACTACCTCTGTGGTCCAGGAAACCACAAGCCACAGAAGTTACCCTCGCCGTGGGGATGCCTGGCAGAGACAAATGCAAATTGTTTCTGGAAGGACCCTCTCTTAACCTTTAATACAATGTCAGTCCCAACCCAATCTGGCATTTGTGACACATGTGAAATCAGTCACTGAGTGAAGGGCAGCAGAAACACGTGACATGGCTGTTCACATACTGCAGTCACAGAAAAAATGTAGTCAAAAACAAGGACAGACGAAGAGACTGAGATCTAAAACCCGGGGCACAGTCACAGCCCAATAGAAAGTTAATAAACTAGAAGGCAGAGTGAGTAAACCTGCCACAGTGCAGCAGAGAAAAACAAAATCTGAGAGAGCCTAGCCTAAGAGGTATGCGAGACGCAGGAGCGTAGCATCTGGTCACGATTCAATGTGAGAGAACTCAATTCAAAGAAGCCGATGATTTCACCAAATCGATGAAAGACCTCAGGACCCAGATTTAAAAAGCAAAACATTCCAAGCAAGATCAAAGCAATCCTCACCTACCTCAATTGCTTTGAAGTTGAAGAACATCAAAGACCAAAGGCTCTCTAAAAGGCAGCCAGAAAGAGAGGGCAGGTTAAGAAAGAGAAGGAAATAATTAGGATGACAGGCAACTTCTGAACAACAGTAATAAAAGCCAGAAGACTGTGGAATAAGTTCAAAGAGGAGAGAGGAATGTTATCTCTAAAATGGTGTAACATTAGATATCACTGAAGATCCAGGAGAAGGTAGACGCCCAGACCAAGAAATGCATCATCATGAACCTGCTCTTGCTAGAGGCACAGACGAGGTCTGAGTGCAAGAAAGCACGTTAAGCTAAGAGACCTGTGAGTGTGTGCGTGAATGTCAAACCTGGACTGCAGCGGTCATGACCGGGAGTCACCGGGGCCAAATTACCCTCCTGAACAAAGACAAGGGCGGGAGAGGAGGGTGCCTGGAGCACAGCGATGTGAGATCGAAGCTTCATCTAGGAGGAAGGTGAGTTTATCTTCAGGCTCACAAAATGATTAAGGTTCAGCACTCAAATGAGAGGTAAGAGTAATTCCTAATTGTAGCTGGGGGAGAAGCATTATGGTTTAGATGGTCCCATGCTTGGCAGCAGCATCCCAGCCACCCGAGCCAGCCTGCTCCGCCTCGGACTTGGCCAGGGTTGACCTCAGCCACACACAGACACCAGTTCACTGGCCTTGATCTTCAGGGCTGACTGGTCAGGGGAATTTGATGGCACACTGATCAGGCTTGTTCTTTTTGGGAGCAGTCTTCTGAGGGTTTCCCTCGTGACCTTTGGAAGTCTTTTGCCAAGGTCTTTCTGTCTTGTGGATTTTGGCTTTTGCTTTGACTTCAGTTTTGAAAGTTTGTCTGTGCCATCGTGTGAAAAGGCCAGGAGTATAACTTAAAATAGGACAGAAAAAACTGGACTAAGAAGCATAGGAAAAGCTTCCAGGAGAATTCTATACCACCAAATAAGATGGTAAAGGGTATGTCGGTGATCACAGTAAATGTCACTGAGCCAGACTTGCCAGTTATGAGATGATACGACTGAACTACTAAAATGTGGCTACCTTCTGTTTACAGGAGACAGATACGGAGACAGAAACATTACCATTTGTCTTAAAAAATGGAAAGATAATGAAGAAACAAAACAGATTATAGCTCTATTAATATCAAAATAGATTTTAATGGGAAACAAAAGTAATATTGGGATAAAGACTGGTACTTAATGACTTACAAATGTTTCAATTCACCAGGAAGAGAATCCCAAATTTCTATTTTTGGTTATATTTTTAAAGTAAAAAATGGCAGAATGACAGTGAAAACATAACATCCATAGTCTTGGAGGCATATTACTATATCTATTTGATGACTGACATCAGCAGTCCCGAAGTTAGTAAGAGAAATGGAGACACCACTCTCCAATCACAATGAAATTTAGTTAGAAATTGGTAACTGCTAGGAAAACCTCTACATAACTATTTTTTTAAAAACACTTATAGTTCACAAATCAAATATGAAATGCTAATAAAATTTACCCAGAAATTACTAATATCAAAATTTGCAGAATTCAGCTAAAATGGTACCCCTGCAAGAACTCCATAGCTTTGAATGCCTTACTAGAGAGGAACGCTGAAAATCAAGCCTGAATATACAACTTGTGTTAGAAAAAACAAATGCCCAAAGAAAGCAAAACTGAAGAGAAGTCAATGAAACAGTACAAAGAACAAAAAAGCTAGTTCTTTAGGGGAAAAATGCGTAAAAATGGTTATTTCTAGGTAAGACTCATCGTAAACAGAGACAAAAGGAATAAAGGGCACATTAACATTAACAATCGTAAGAACGAGAAAAACCAAACAAAGCTATGACGAAGAGTGCACCATGGACAATGCTTTGCTAACAAATTTGACAACTAAAGATAATTCCATGGAAAACTTGCCAAAATTAACAAGAAATAGTAAATCTCAACCATCAGAAAAAAGAATCGGTAGCTCTTCAAACTGAGAAGTCAGTCACTGGTCTGAGACAGCATCGGAGGCAAGTTCTACCGAACACTCAGGAGTATATGAGAGGCGTCTGCTTGCAAAAATTAATACCACTAAAACACCCAGTGTGTCTCCATCTAGCAAGTTACTGCGATTCCGGTCAAACTGCAGACCAAGTCTTCAAAAAACTTCAAACTGTGACATTTACACCAAGGACAAGACCCCAGAACAGTCATGACAACTATGAAGAAAATAACTGCATGAAGACGTGCAGGGCAGGTTGGGAATGGCTCCAGCAGACTCAGTGGAAAACATTTTCTCAGCCCCAGCACTCCTGACACTGCATCAGATCGTTCCTGGTTGGGGGGTTGTCCTGGAGAGGTGGGCTGTTTAACTGCATCCCTGGCTTCTGCCCACTAGATGCCAGCAGCACACCCTCACCCCAGGCATGACAAGCAAAATTGTCTCCAGATATTGTCAAAGGTCCCCTCTGGGCAAAAGTGTCCCCAGCTGAGCAGCAGCACTTGATGAATAAGTATACAACAGTATGGTTTTGGCTCGGGGGTAGACGCTGGAAGAATGGAGCCAAAAAGAGAGCCTTGAAGACTCCCAAATATACAGAAACTGCCAATGGTACTGTTTCATTCCAACAGATTGGCAAAAATTTAATCAATCTGACACTACCAAGTGTCGACAAAGATGTAATCAGAACATGCATACATGGCTGGGGAGATGAAACTGGTGCAAATGTTTTTTTTTTTACAAGAAATTTGACAGAATGTAGTGAAATGAAAGCCACGTCATTATGACCAGTAATTCCTCTCCTACTTATATACCCTAAAGAAATGGTTCTCAAAGTGTGGTCCCTCTCAGTATTACCTCTGAACTTGTTTATGATGCAAATCCTCGGGCCCCACCCCAGACCTGCACAGTCAGAATCCTGCGGTGGCCCCAGGAATCCATGTCGGAACAGCCCTCCAGGGGACGGTGAAGCTGCTCAAGTCTAAGAATAGCTGGTCTTAAAGCAACTCTTATGCATGTGTACAGAGAGACAAAGAATGTCCAAGGTTGGGTGTGGTGGCTCGCGCCTGTAATCCCAGCACTTTGGGAGGCCCAGGTGCGTAGAGAACTTGAGCTCAGGAGTTTGAGACCAGCTTGGGCCCCACAGTGAGACCCTGTCTCTCTATAAAATTAGCCAGGCATGTTGGTGCACACCTGCAGTCCCAGCTACTCGGAAGTCTGAGGTTGGAGGACCACTTGAGCCCAGGAGTGCCACCCAGCAGTAAGCTATGATCACACCACTGCTCTCTCCAGCCTGGGCAATCGAGTGAGACCCTGCCTCAAAGAAAAAAAGCAGAGTCCGGCTGGGTGTGCTGGCTCACACCTGTAATCCCAACACTTTAGGAGGCGGGCTGATTACGAGGTCAGAAGTTTGAGACCAGCCTGGCCAAACCCGTCAGTGAAACCCTATCTCTACTAAAAGAAAGAATACAAAAATTAGCCAGGCGTGGTGGGTGCCTGTAGTCCCAGCTACTCAGGAGACTGAGGTAGAAGAATCACTTGAACCCGGGAGGCAGGAGGGTGCAGTGAGCTGAGATCGCATCACTGCACTCCAGCCTGGGTGACAGAGTGAAAAAAGAAGTCCATGCCAGCATTGTTTTTATTAAATATGAAAACTGGAAACAAATACCATTACCACAACAATGAATAAATTATATTTGTTCAGTGGAAATAAATATTTAAGAATGGAAATCAAATTAGAGCTGAGTGTATCAGTATGGATGATTCTCAAAATCCTATGCACTCAGGTACACTTTTGCCTGTTAATTCTAATTTTATCACTAGGTACAAACCTTATTCTCTTCCCAGGGTACTGGGTCCACTGTGGAGCACCCCAGAGCTGAGTCAATCCCTCTGGAAGCAGGGGCACCCCTGGCTCCATAGGATTCCACTTTACTGAACTACGGGTTCAGAGACACGGGAGCCTGAAATCCATGGGAATACAGAGCCAGAAACCCCAGGCACAGACCAGGATATCTTTGAGGTGATCTATTAATAAGTAACTGCATCAGCAGGATACCCTCACACTCAGCAATAAAATGAAAGCAATAAAAATGCTTTTCTAAGGAAATGGCAGTCATGTCAGGCAGAAGATCAAACCTAATTATGTCTTAACGGCCGGGAGAGCTCTGCGGGGAATGTGGTGGGGCCCCGGCCCCCTCTGCTGCCCAGCTCTCCCAGCACTACCTTCAGTCCTCAAGCCTGAGAGGCTCTGTGCTTGGGAGGCCATCCGGCCTCAGTGCCATCCAAGTGGGCAGAGACATACCTTAACCCCTTCCTCTGATGATTCTCTGGTTAACACTTTCCATGGCCTCGTGTTAATTAGCAAGTGATGCTTCTGAAAGTGAAATTCCAACTGCTGTTTCTGATTTAATGGAATGGGCCAAAACACCATGTTCGCTGCAGAGGTTTTAAAATTTTGATTGATTCTCCTAAATACTAATCCTTGGAGAGGAAGATTCCTCCCTAAGAAAGGCGCTGTGGCTCATCAGGCTGGGAAGTCTGAGCTGGCTCTGCACAGCCGTGCAATGAGATGCCTGATTCTGATTTGTGGCTGTGCCTCGGCTCTAGCTGAAGAGAAAGCTAAAAAGACCAAGGCCTCCACTTTTCTTCTTCAAAGCTTTCAAAACCATCTATTGGCAACATGTCCCTGACTCCATTTTTTACCTTAGAACTTAATCTTTGAGATACTCAAAACCACAAAAATTTAAGCCCTTAATATTTCCTTGCTCTCTGTCTAGCAGGTATCTGCCAGATGTATTCTCTCTGCCAGCCCGGTGCCTTGCTAGCTGTGGAGGAACTGCAGGACACGCCCGTCCACAGAGCAGCTCCTTCCGAGCCTGCTGTGCTCCTGCTACCTCATCCTCTCGGGTGTGCGCCGTGGCTCTCCCTGTCATGGGAGCTTCTTGGGAGGCACTTTCATTTCTCTGTGCTCACCAGCAAGTGCTAAACTGAAGGAAGATAGAATTCAATTGTTTAGCAATCAGAGTTTCTATGACTGTCCCATCATCACTGCACCTCTTTTATGACATGAGACATTGGTGCAGTGTGTCATTATGTTCAAATCTGTGGGTCGGCCAGGGTGTATCTGTATGGACTGAATGTGTCCCTCCAAAATTTGTATGTTGAAGCCCCAACTCCCATTATGAGGATATTTGGAGTTGGGGACTTTGGGAGGTAATTAAGTTAGATGAGGTCATGTGGACATGGCCCCTATGGTTGAGATTAGCCCTAATACCAAGAGATAGCAGAGAGGGCCACCCTACTGCTGGCCACGTGCACACACGGGGAAAAGGGGGCTGTCTGTAAGGCAGGAAGAGATCCCTCACCAGAAACTGATCACACTGGCACCCTGATCTTGGATCTCAGGCCTCCAGAACTGAGGGAAAATAAATGTCTGGTGTTAAAGTCACCTAGTCCATATTGTATTGTTTTGTTTTGGCAGCCTGGGGTAAGACAATACCTCTCTCCACTTCTACCATAACAGGATAAAAATCCCTGGAGCAGACTCTCTTACTCCTTCCAAAGGGCCATGGAAGGCCACTCTACAACTTGCAGCAAACACATAAGTACCAGAATCCTGCACGTACGCTTGGAGGAAATGCACGGAAGACGGACGCAGGTTCGGGGGGGTACAAGAATGAAGAAGGCTGACCCTGGAGACAGCGCTGTCAAGCTTCAAATCTATACTGTGCACTGGAAAGTAAACAAGCATCATCCACACAACGGACTGACTGCATCCTCCAGTACACTCCGAGGTCTTCAGGTACTGCTATTAATCTGTTGTTCTCAACATTATTTTTCTTCCTCATTCTTGGATTTCTTTAACCTCTCCTGGGAGGGGACACAGAACTGGGTGACAAGGAAGAAACACTCCTGGGGGTTGTGGTTAGGGGCAGGACAGAACAGAGGCCAGGGCCAGGCAAGCCTGGGGAAAGGATGAAGGCTGTGATTTGGGGGTGAGGGAGGTGTCCAGGAGGTAATGAGACGTTCAGGAGGATGGGAGGGCGGGAAGATGGGGGAAAGTTCGGACAGTCTCCACGCTGGCTAGGGTGACTGGCGAGGCAGCCATGCTGCGCTGGGGTCTGCACTCAGGCTGGTCCTGCCTGTGCGGCGTAGGCTGGAGGGAAAATGTAAACTCCTGGCACTACTGCCGTGCTCACCTCTGCTGCACTTCTGAGTCATTCAGTTCTCCAAAGGAAAAGTTGGAGAAAAGGGTCCAGTGTCTGGAATTTTTTTTTTTTTTTTTTTTTTTTTGAGACGGAGTCTCACTCTGTCACCCAAGCTAGAATGCAGTGGCACGATCCGGCTCACTGCAACCTCTACCTGCTAGGCCCAAGCAATTCTCCTGTCTCAGCCTCCCGAGTAGCTGGGACTACAGGCATAAGTCACCATGCTCGGCTAATTTTTTTTTTTTTTTTTTTTTTTTTAACTAGAGATGGGTTTTCACCATATTGGCCAGGCTGGTCTTAAACTCCTGACCTTGTGATCCGCTCGCCTCGGCCACCTAAAGTGCTGGGATCACAGGCATGAGCTACCATGCCTGACCATGGACTTCTAATCAGCTCATTCCTACAGTACTATTTACTGAGGGAAAGATTTTGAATGTGCAGCTAGGAAAACTGGTGGAATATATTAGGATACATCATGATGAAAAGATGAAGCCTTTGACACATAACCTCTTAAAGTATTCTTAACAACAGGGGGAAAGAGCCCTATATAACATGAAGAAAAGTTAGAGACAAAGCTATATATATATACACATAGGGTCCAGTCTGATAGAAATTAAAAAAGCAGACTCCGAGAGACTAGAAAGAATACACTGAAAGCAGTAATAGGGATTATTCTGTACTGGAGAATTAAGGGAAACTTTTCTTTTGTCCATTTTGGTAAATTTGCAGGTTTTCTAAAAGCACAATTTGTGTTTGTAATTTTTTTTTTTTTTTTTTTTTTGAGGGAGAGTCTCACTCTGCTGCCCAGGCTGGAGTGCAGTGGCATGAGCTCAGCTCACTGTACCTCTGCCGCCCAAGCAATTCTTTCTGTGCTTCGGCCTCCAGAGTAGCTGGGATTATAGATGCCTGCCGCCACGCCCAGCTAATTTTTGTATTTTAGTGGAGACAGGGTTTCACCATGTTGGCCAGGATGGTCTCAAACACCTGACCTCAGGTGATCTGCCTGCCTTGGCCTCCCAAAGGAATTACAGGCATGAGCCACCGCACTCGGCTGTGTTTGTAATCTTTAGAGATAATAAAAAATATATATCTTTAACTAAAGCCTAGACTGATAGGAGAGGCAAAATAAGCGCAAGACAGAGGTGGCCCAACGCACACATTTTGGTTGCTGGAGTCTAATAACAGAACGGGACTTCTCAGGACTATGCCCTAATAACAGAACAGGACTTCTCAGGACTATGCCCTAATAACACAACGGGACTTCTCGGGACTATGCCCCACACCCTGCTCTGGGGAGAGGAGCCTAATACCACCCTGCACAGCCGGCAAGTCCTCGCCCTAGTAGCCCCAGCCCCCACTTGCCTCGCCGCTCTGCGATCTGCAGGTAGCCCGTGGATAGGTACTGCTCCATGTCCTGCTGGAATGCTTCCTCAAAAAACTTCTGCCGCTCCTTCAGCTTCATTTGCTGGGTGTGCTCCATTTCCAGGACCTTCTGGGCATGCTCTGCATCTAGTTCAGCTGAGGAAACAGAATAACCCAGGTTAGGGTTTGAAAAGGGACTGAGAGGAAATGGGTATGAACAGCTGCTCACAGCCACCCTCTAAGTGGGTGGTGTCACATCACGTTGACAGACTTGGGCTGGTGCCCCGACTGCGTGTACAGCTGGTCTCCTTGCTCCCCAATCTGCTGCACTTCTTCCCCATATGTGGGCCACCAGGCCCTTTACATGTGCTGTTCTTTTTGCCAGAACGACCTTCCCACCTGCATCGTCCATTTGTCAGTCATAAACAGCTGTTCGCCTTCCAAGACCAGCTTCTCAGGTACTCCTTCTAACTCCAGTAGGGTCTGCTGCTCCATCCAGCTGTTTCTACATCCCTGTGTTTAAACTTTTGCAGCTGACTTACAAATTGCAATGCAATTGCTAAAGACTTGGAGTCCCTGCAAGACTGTGACCATATATGACTCATTTCAACTCAGCTCAGTGCCTGGCACACAGCTCTCAAGAAATGTTAGTTAAGAGTAAGTATGTAACCGTGGAATATTATTCACCTTTAAAAAGGAAGGAAATTCTGACACACACTATAACATGGATGAACCTTGAACATATATGCTAAGTGAAATAAGCCAGTCACAAAAAGGCAAATACTGTTTGGTTCCATTCACATGAGGTACCCAGAGCAGTCAGATTCATGGAGACAGGAAGAGTGGGGTTCTCAGGGCTGGGGAGAGGGCATGGGGGCTTAGTAGTTAATGGGTATAGATTTTCAGTATTACAAGATGAAAGGGAGATGGATGGTGGTGATGAATGTACAACATGAATATATTTAATACCACTCAGTTGTACACTTACAAATTATATGTACACATAAAATGGTAAATTTTATGTGTATTTTACCACAGTAAAAAGTTGGGGGGGGAAAAGGTAAGTATGTCGCCATCATGGTGTATTAGAACGTGCTTAGTCTTGGCTTTTTAGTGTTTTTTGACCACCCAACCTACTCAGTTAACCTTCTCATCTGAGTTTGGGTAGAAATATTAACCCAATAGTGATACGAAAGGATCTAAAATAATTTTATAACATGAATTATTTTATGCCCAGTGACATTTCAAGGTAGGCCTGAGCGAGTAATATACAAGGCAAGAACACTAACATAACCCTGGCCTGGTCATTCAAGCAAGAACCCCAAATCTCCCAGCTTTAAACACTTGCCAGTGGTTTAACCTTTCCTCTAGGCCTGTGATATGGTTTAGCTCTGTGTCCCCACCCAAATCTCATATGGAACTCAAATCCTCACATGTCAAGGGAGGGAAGTGACTGGGTCATGGGGGAAGTTTTCCCCATGCTGTTCTCATGATAGTGAGTAGTTCTCACAAGATCTGATGGTTGTATAAGTGTCTAATGGTTCCTTCTTCACATGCTCACACACTCTGCCTTGTGAAGGTGCCTCCTTCCCCTTTTGCCATGACTGTAAGTTTCCTGAGGCCTCCCAAGCCATGCAGAATTGTGAGTCAATTCAACCTCCTTTGTTTATAAATTACCCAGTCTGAGTTTTTTGTTTTTTGTTTTGAGCTGGAGTCTCACTGTTCCCCAGGATGGAGTGCAGTGGCATGATCTCAGTTCACTGAAACCTCTGCCTCCTGGGTTCAAGCGATTCTTGTGCCTCAGCCTCCCAAGCAGCTGAGATTACAGGTGAGCACTACCATGCCCAGCTAATTTTTTGTATTTTTAGTAGAGACAGGGTTTCACCATGTTGGCCAGGCTGGTCTCAAACTCCTAACTCAAGTGAGCAGCCTGCCTCAGTTTCCCAAAGTGCTGGAATTACAGGTGTGAGCCACCACATCTGGCCTCAGATATTTCTTTATAGCAGTGTGAATAGTGACTAATGTAGTAAATTGGTACTGTAGAGAGTGGGATATTGATGTAAAGATACTTGAAAATGTGGATCAGACTTTGGAACTGAGAAATGGGCAGAGGCTGGAACAGTCTGGAGGGCTCAAAAAAAAACGAAGATGTGGGAAAGTTTGGAAACTCCTAGAGACTTGCTGAATAGTTTCAACCAAAATGCTGACAGTGATGTGAACAACGAGGTCAAGACTGAGGTGGTCTCAGATGAAGATGAACAACTTATTGGGAATTGGAGTAAAGGTCACTCATGCTATGCTTTAGCAAAGAGACTGGTGGCATTTTGCCCCTGCCCTAGAGCTCTGTGGAACTTTGAACTTGAGAGAGACGATTAACCGTATCTGGTGGAAGAAATTTGTAAGCAGCAGTGCATTCAAGACATGACCTGGATTATTCTGAAAGTATTCAGTTTTATGCATTCACAAGGAGATTGATTTGAAATTGGAGCTTATGTTTACAAGAAAAGCAGAACATAAAAATTTGTAAAATCTGTAACCTAATGATGCAATAGAATAGAAAAAAACCCATTTTCTGGGGAGAAATTCAAGTCAGCTGCAGAAATTTGCATAAGTAATGAGGAGCTTAATGTTACGCGCCAAGGCAATGCATGTCTATAGGGCATGCCAGAGATCTTGGCAACAGCCCCTCCCATCACAGGCCCAGAGGCCTAGGAGGAAAAATGGTTTTGTGGGCCAGGCCCAGGACCGGGCTGCTCTGTGCAGCCTTGGGACATGGCACCCTGCATTGCAGCCACTTTAGTTCCAGCTGTGGCTAAAAGGGGCCCAGGCACAGCTTGGGCTACTGCTTCAGAGTGTGCAAGTTGCAAGCCTTGGTGGCCTCCACATGGTGTTGGGCCTGTGAGTGCACAGAAGTTAAGAATTGAGGTTTGGAAACTTTGGCCTAGATCTCACAGGATGTATGGAAATGCATGGATGTCCAGGTCTATTAGGGCAGTACAAATGGTAAATGTGGGGTTGGTGCCCCCACACAGAGTCCCCACTGGGGCACTGCCTAGTGGAGCTGTCAGAAGAGGACCACTGTCCTCCGGAGCCCAGAATGGTAGGTCCACCGACAGCTTGCACCATGTACCTGGAAAGATGCGGGCAATCAATGCCACCCTGTGAAGAAGCTGCCCAAGGCCATGGGAGCCACCCCTTGCATCAGTGTGACCTGGATGTGAGATCTGAAGTCCAAGGAGATTATTTTGGAGCTTTAAGATTTAATGACTGCCCTGCTGGATTTCAGACTTGCTTGGGGCCTACAGACCCTTTGTTTTAGCCAATTTGTCTCATTTGGAATGGGAGCATTTATCCAATGCCTGTACCATCATTGTATCTTGGAAGTAACTAACTTGCTTTTGATTTTAAGGGCAGCTAGGCCAAAGAAACTTGCCTTGTGTCAGATGAGACTTTGGACTTAAGACTTTTGGGTTAATGCTGGAATGAGTTAAGACTCTGGGAAACCGTTGGGAAGGCATGATTGGTTTTGAAATGTGAAAAGACATGAGATTTGGGAGGGGCCTGGGGCAGAATAATATGGTTTGGCTCTGTGTCTCCACCCAAATCTCATCTTGAATTGTAATCCCCACATGCTAAGGGAAATACCCTCTCAGGTATTTCTTTATAGCCATGTGAAATGAACTAATACAGCATGCATGGAGAATACAAAAAATGAAATCAGGGTCAGACATTTACCATTATTGACCTGGTACATGGGTGAAGAGTTATTTCTAAACTGCTTTTAGATCTTAAGTCCTTTGTAATAATAGGGGTGCAGGCAGAATCCTAAGGTGGCCCTGAGACCTGCTCCCTAGTGTGCTTGCCCCACATTCCCTAGGCCTGGGGCTGGGATGGATTTTACCCTGTGCCTAGGTGATGTGCATGGCATAGTTGACTCCTCAAAGGGGGAATGTCTGGGTGAGCCTGGCCTACCTAGGCTTGTGAGGGGCATTGGGCCTTCCTGAAGAAAGATGTAAGCATGACAGGGATTTGACACAGGGCCACTATCTGCTGCTGGCTTGGAGGATGGAGGGGGCCATGCGGAAAGGAATGTAGGTGGCATCCAGGGGCTGAGAACAGCCCCTGGCTGACAGCAGGTAAAAGAAATGGGGCCTGCATCCTACAGTCACTAGGGGCCCAAACTCTGGCAATGACCTGAAGAGCCCTCAAGCAGATTCTTCTCCAGTGCCTCCAGAAAAGAACACAGCTCTGCAACCCCTGATCTCAGCCTCATGGGATACTGGGCAGAGAACCCAGTAATGCCTTGCCTGGACTTCTGCCCTACATACTGGAAGCTGATTTGTTTTGTTTTAAACTGTTATGTTTGTGGTTACCTATCACACAGCAATGTGGGAGTACTCAGGTTGTACGAATTCAGGTCCCTGAACGAATCTGGCTGACTGTAAGATTGAAAAAGGACAACCTGAGTGCCTTCCCTTATGTAAATATTTCCTAACCCCTACCCTGTGGCTGTGGCAGGCACTCTGCTCTGCTGAGTTTGGCAAGATGAAAGGATGCTATTATTCCAGAAAATCTAGACATCTGTAGAAAGTTTCAGCTACCTTTTGTTCTGGGATACACTGTAACAAACCATTTCCCCCAAGGCAATGTTCCCTTTGGTTCATCTCAGGGGAGTGTCAACATCTTGGAGGTGTTATCAAGACTGTTAACAAACACAGCAGCTCTTACAATGCACAATGGTAAGGTCCCACCCACCCCCACATTCCCAGCACCACACTCAAAACTCCCAAGTCCAATAAGCTGGTATGCATGGCAGACCTTAAAACCAGTGATGGAGTTTATCATCTCAATTAGGTATATTGTCTAATACTTAGAATACTGTGGCCTTTCTTCTTATAGTCTGATCTACATACATGCAAGAAACACAAACTAATGCTAACCACAGCAACACAGGAAAAGTAAATTTTCCCAATTAGCATGTAATGACATGTATAATATTTCCTCTGTGCATTCTGCTAACACTGTTGCCATTACTGGGTGCCCTCTCTCCATTTCCTGCCGCCCTCATCTCAGACGTGTTTATGTGGAGATGGTCTACCACAGTGGCAAAAGTTTCTGTGCTCACAGGTTTTGTGTTGGGCCCATCTCGGGTCCTACACTGCTAGCGTCTCTCAGCACAGCCTTCCAGGCTACCTCTACATTCAGCTGCAGCCAAAGGAGCCAGTTTTGTCTGTGCTCATTGGGATGTATGGAGGGTCCCACCTAAAGGCCAGGCCTGTGTGGCTATGTTTTTCTGGTCAGAGTATTCTCTGAATCTCAGGGGACCACTAAGCCAGCACAGCCCAGAAGTTCTGTGGAATTAAGGCAGCTCTCAACCAATAGGCGACAGAGGTCAGCATTTCAGGGCCCTGGTCTAACATCCTTTGGGTGGACAATTCTAGGATGTGTTTTAAATGCGTCTCACACTCTGTTTGCACATAACTGATTTCACCTGAGTTGCAACTTCCCCCTCCATACACGTGCAGTAAAAACACCTATTTCATAAGGTTGTTGGCAGGAGTAAATGAGGTAGCAAATAGGAATCACTGGCATACAGTGTTGGCCAACAGTTGGCAGCTAATATTAATACCAACATTATTTAAACACAGCTAATATTAATACCAACATTATTTAAACAACAGCCTCTTGAAAAGGGAGTGATAGGAAATATTACCAAGAACCAGGATTCACTATGCGCTGAAATCACCTGCTCTGGATTTCACTCAGATACTTAAGAATTAGTTACCTTTCAGTACTCTTAATAAATCTGCAAGGAATTAGAGTGTACTCATAAGAAAAAAACTTGAACTGGAGAAGATGTCTTTTTACTTTTTTCACTTCAGTTGTCAATGTATCTATTCAAATGCTTCATGACTGCCAAGTGTATTAGAATAAGTCAACCCTAAAATATATTAAGTATGCTTCAAGTACTTCAAAGTTCAGCTAATCTTCTTTTAAAAAATAATTCCAGAATAGTCAGCTTGAAACCAAAGATCAAGGTAGAAATCATCAAAGGGGTTTTAATTAAAGAATATCTTGTTTTAACTGAATTATATTTTCAACAGATATATAACATAAAAAACATTTCATTTTTCTCAAGACTACTTCTGCTTTAGACGTTTGATTCTCTCGTGCTGCTGAATTATTGGTCCTTTAGTTTTTTTTATCAGTTTTTTCTATATCAGAATGAAATCCAATCATGTCTCAGCCTTCACAGGGGAAGATGGGTTAGATTAGGAAACTCAAAATGACTTTTAAAAAATAGAAGAAAAGGGCCGGGCATGGTGGCACACACCTATAATCCCAGCATGCTGGGAGGCGAAGGCAGGCGGATCACAAGGTCAGGAGATCGAGACCATCCTGGCTAACATGGTGAAACCCTGTCTGTACTAAAATACAAAAAATTAGCTGGGCATGGTGGTGGGCACCTGTAGTCCCAGCTATTTGGGAGGCTGAGGCAGGAGAACTGCTTGAACCTAGGAGGCAGAGGTTGCAATGAGCCAAGATTGCACCACTGCACTTCACATTGGAAACAGATCAAGACTCCATCTCAAAAAAAAAAGTAAAAGAAAAAACATCACTGTTTTAAGTTTTAAAACATGAAATATGTTCCTCAGGCTGGGCATGGTGGCTCATGCCTGTAATCCCAGAACTTTGGGAGGTCAAAGTGGGCGGATCACTTGAGGTCAGAAGTTTGAGACCAGCCTGGCCAACATGGCGAAACTCTGTCTCTACTAAAAATGCAAAACTTAGCCAGGCATAGTGGCTCACGCCTGTAATTCCAGCTACTCCGGAGGCTGAGGCTGGAAAAATGGCTTGACCCCAAGAGGCAGAGGTTTCAGTGAGCCAAGATCAAGCCATTGCACTCTAGCCTGGGTGATAAGAGCGAAACTGTCTCAAAAAAAAAAAAAAAAAAAAAAAAAAATTAAAATTAAATAAAACTTGTTCCTCACTAGTTTGTGAAACCTCTCCAGCTGTCCTCATCAGCTCCCTGCTTCATTTCAGAGCCATTTTGTATCTTGGGGGGCTGAGCACTAAGCCAGCTTCACTGAGAACCGAGTATACCAGCCACATATTCAGGATGACTATGATAAAGCACATAGCAGGCATTTCAAAATAACTTTGCTGCCAAGCAGCTAAGAGATTTGCCCTCAGCTATGTGACTGAATGAGGATGTCCTAATTGTGCTGTGTGTACCGAAATCATCAACCGAGCCTGCATCAAGAAAACAACCAAATTTAGGAGTGGTGAAATGATGGAAGGAAAAAATTCAAATCTAGAGGTTTAACATCTGAATTTTAGGATGAGGACTGAAAAATCTAAATTACAGAACATTTTCTACAAAGAAAAATGATCCCTTGCTCATATTAAGATGCCATTTATTATACTAGGGAAAGCCAGACAAATACAAAGATGTAAAGAATTTCAACAAATGGACTTCAGATTAAAAAGAAAAAATTCAAAACAAGATGCACTAGTTTTTCTACGGCAAGTCAGGAGTAATCATTTAATTCTATTATCAACCCAGGTCTCTTGTCTTTTTATTTCAACTCCAGAACATTGCTCAAGTTTTATCTGACTGCAGCTTCTACTTTAGCTACCAGTATCAATTTCAAATGGATGATTACTCAAAACAACAAAAAATTTCATTACCAGTGAAGATGATATAATCAATTCTCAATTACACGTTTTAATGGGGGCATAAGGGTGGCACGAGATATATGAAATTACAAAACCCATCAAGTTCATTTCAGGAACAAATTCAACATATTCTACAACTAAGCCTTTTAACAGAGATAGGTAATAAAAGTGAGGTTTTAATAACTGAAAAAGGCCCCCAAACCTCTAGGAGGGAGGAAATGAGTCATGTGTAGAAAACTAGGATAAACCTCTCTGTTAAGAGTTCAAAATGTTAAAAGAGAAATAATGTAACACTTACTAAATATGAACTGAGAAAAAATTTTAATAATCTCTATATTATATTAAAGATAAGAGCATTGGGCCAGGTGCGGTGGCTCACATCTGTAATTCCAGCACTTTGGGAGCCTGAGGTGGCTGGATCACAAGGTCAAGAGTTCGAGACCAGCCTCGCCAACATGGTGAAACCCCATCTCTACTAAGAATACAAAACTTAGCCGGGCACAGTGGCAGGCACCTGTAATCCCATCTACTGGGGAGGCTGAGGTTGCAGTGAGCCGAGACCACACCATTGTACTCCAGTCTGGGAGACAGAGCAAGACTCTGTCTCAAAAAAACAACAAAAAAGAGCATTGTTCATTCAAGATAAATAAGACTAAGATTAAACTTTAAAAACTAACTTAAATATTTACAATTCAGGTGTTTTTATATTGAGTTAGAGAATATGAGTTTTGTGATATTACATGTGACATGATCAAGAGAGAACTGTGAAATCTCTGTAAATCTCTAAACAATTTTCTGAATACAAATAAAACATCTTTTCAAGCTGTTTTTTGATGAAAACAATTGCAGTCTGTCAAGTTACACAACCACTAGAAGACCACATTAAATTCTGTCAATGTGACAGATTTTAAAAATTGGGACCTATAAATTTTTTTTTTTTTTTTTGAGATGGAGTCTCGCTCTGTCACCAGACTGGAGTGCAGTGGCGCAACCTCAGCTCGCTGCAATCTCTGCCTCCCAGGTTCCATAGCTGGGACTACAGGCATGCACCACCACACCCACCTAATTCTTGTATTTTTAGTAGAGATGGGTTTTTACTATGTTGGCCGGGATGGTCTCAATCTCTAGACCTCGTGATCCGCCCATCTCGGCCTCCCAAAGTGCTGGGATCACAGGCATAAGCCACCATGCCCGACGGAATATTTTTATGCTTCTAATTATTTGCCTTTTTTTGTTTTTTGAGACAGAGTCTCACTCTGTTGCCCAGGCTGGAGTGCAATGGCATAATCTTTGCTCACTGTAACCTTAGTCTCCCGGGTTTAAACGATTCTTGTGCTTCAGCCTCCTGAGTAGCTGGGATTACAGATGTGCCCCACCACACCTGGCTCATTTTTGTAATTTTGGTGGAGACGGGGTTTCACCATGTTGGCCAGGCTGGTCTCGAACTCCTGACCTCAGGTAATCTGCCCACTTCAGCCTCCCAAACTGCTGGGATTACAGGCATGAGATACTGTGCCCAACCTATTTTCATTTATTTAATAGGGTATTTTTGATGCATAGACTATGTATATTGAGGAAAACTTTAGCCACAAAAAAATTATTCCACAAATAATAGGGTGAAAGTCCCTTTGTAATCCCCATAAATAGATGACTACAACTAGCATTTTGGTGTATACCCATCAGGGATTTCCCCCCCTATTGGGTTGACTATATGAAATTGCAATACCCAATTTTTAAAGCTTTTTACTTTGGAATAATTGTAGGGTCATAGGACGTTATCTAGAAATGTACATCCTGAATGCCCCTGAATGCTAACAACTTACAGAATTTTGGTATAATATCAAAACCCAACAGTTGACATGGGTACAGTCCACAAAGCTTATTTACATTTCACTAGTCACACGTGCACTGTGTGTGTGCACGCGTGTACAGTTCCAGGCAGTCTTATCACATGCATAGCATTGTGTAAGTACCACGTCCACACAGTACCACCACAAGACTCCCTCAGGTTCCCTTTTATAACCATGCCCTCCCTCCCCAAACACTCAGCTGGACTCCAAATCTATAACTACGCTATTTCACATGTTATATAAATGGAATCATGCACTATATATCCTTCTGAGACTGGATTTTTTCACTCAGCATAATTGCCTAGGGGTTTCCCCAAGCTGCAGCACATAATAATTTGTTCCTTTTAATTACTGAGTCGAATTTCATGGTATGGATGTACCACAGTTTGTTTAACCATTTCCACTGAATGGCTGTTTCTAATTTTTGTCTATTATGAATAAACCTATCATGGACATTTGTGTATGAGTTCCTACATGAAAATACGTCATTTCTCTGGCATAACTGCCCAAGAGTGCAATTGCTGGGTCATATGGTAAGTTCATTTTTCAGTTTTGAAAGGAACTGCCAAACTCTTTTCCAGAGTAGCTGTATTCCATTTTACATCCCCATCATCACTGTGTGAATCAGCTAGTGTCTTTGCATCTTTGACAGCATTTGCTGGGACCTACTAATTGTAACACAGGTTGAGTGTCCCTGAGCTGAAATCTGACTTTTTGAGCACCTACATGATTCTAAAAGGAAATGGTCATGGAAGCATTTAGGATTTCAGTCTTTTGTTTTAGCCATGTTCAACCAGTGAGTGCACATTGCAAATATTCCAAAATCTGAAAAAAAATCTAAAACCTGAAACACTGCTAGTGCCAAGTATTTCAGATAAGGGATACGTAATCTGTACAGACTGATTCCTTTTCTCTCTTTTCTCCAGAATGTGGATGCCTGTCAGAAACAAGTCTCAGCTTCCTTTTAAACATTTTCAATAATCGTTGTTTCCAAAGGTACTTTTAGTTCCCTCGGTTTCCTTTTTTTCCTCCAAATTTACTTTTCTTTATGTTTGAGCTTAGTAAAATATATTTTAGAAATATTCTGTTCAGAAACTGAGGACTTGTTAGACAATGACAAAATATACAAGAGTTCCTTGTAGTTTTAAAAGCCACTTTTCCTGTACTTTTGCCATTTAACAGTCACATTTTTTTTCCCAGCTCAGTTTTCAAATAACATATACGAAACAATTTTTAAAGCCTCCCAATCTCTTGCCCCCACTGTAACAAATGAATACAGATTTTCTCAGGCTGGATAAAAAAAGAGAGCTGTAAAAGTATTTTCCTGGCATTAGTTTTCTTTACACATGTATTTTTAAAGTATCAACGTCTGTGCCCTGTGTTTCTGTAGTTTTAAAAAGTTTTATATCCAGTCTTCATCAATAGTTTTCAAAACAAATATAATTATTTTATATGATACATTATTTTATAAGTATTCTAAAGTATTATAGAATAATTATTCCTCAGAATTGGCATTTGGAAAAACCATTCTGTGCATGCTAAAGTTAACACGTTTTCAAAGAAAGTTAAATGACTTTATACAGACCTTTTCTTAACCCTTGCTCCAACATAGACACACACATATACCCCTTATACACATTACTCAAGTACCATACTTCTGTCTTTTACAGGCAACTAAGAAAAGATGATCCTTACCTAAAATACAGTAGTTTGGAATAATGGCAGGTTCTTTGCAGTCAGAATAACTTTTACACAACAAAGAACTCATGGCAACTACTTGAGTTGCTCACAAAATTACGTCCTTTGGAACAGCAACTGGAAGTGCTGTTTCCTAAAACCATGTTGCAGGAAACACTATTTTAGTATTCTGGAACTTTTCAAATTCCTATCAATTACCTGAAGGAAATGACCACTATCAGAGTATTAGCAAAATAAACACTGCAGGAACAAGATGTGTAAGAGGCTTGCCAGAAATAGCTAAGACAGAACGCTCAACTGTACTTTAGCTTTTATGAGAGGGGCAAGGCAGTTTAGAAGACAGGGGTCTGACTGCAGGGCCCAACTCAAGGAGGTGGTTCTCAGCACACCACTCACCCTTCACCATGCATCCTGGATGCCATGGATTGGAAGGTCACCTCCAGTTCTTAAATGCTAAGAATCTATTCTTATTTACTTCTGACTGGAGCAGAAAAGGGCTATCCCAAAGCCTAGCTCATTTTTAGTAAAATTATATGAACATCAGGTTAGCATTAAGGAATTTAAGACCTTTTGAGTCAGACAATGACATTTCAAGGAAATAAGATTTAATTATTAACAAAAACCTGAAGATATTTTTTCATTCATTTTCCTGGCCATTTTATTGGCTGAAGAATGTTAAGAACCAGAAAGCTTAAGACAAATGGATCAGTGAGAAATGTACTTCATCATAAATTATTACACTTGTTCAAATTCACAGGCTCAGGCTGGGAGGTTAAGGGTAGGGTGTGGTGGCCTACAATGAGTACAGGTAGCACCAAGACTGCTGCTTCCTGTAGGAGAGTGAAAATACCTACATGGATGAGTTACAGCTGGAAAAAGTGGTTCAATACCATTTGAAAATGCTATTCAATGATAGGTTGACAAAGACGCTTTTTACAGAAACAGTATGTTAAAATGCTGCATGAAATAGCAAGAGTATTGGTTTCTCTCTCTCTCTTTTTTTTGTTTTCTGGTAAGACTAAAAAATACTTCAGTCTAGAAGCTTTGTGTTATGGATATTTAGACAAAAGCCCAATTTCTTGAATTTTTAAGCCACATCTGACATGTTCCTGAATTTTAACTATGGAATTGGCCTACTTACTAACAATTTGAGGGTGAAAAACGGAAGAAGTTTAGATCACTATAGGAATCCTTTCAAAATCAAAGGCTTTTTTAAAACGCTGCATAAAAGACTTTAGAAAAAAAAGTATAAACCAACTGCCAGTGTCTGTGAGTGAAAATTAGTTACTAAAGAGTCCATTCAAAAGGGTTGCAGAGACAGAAAACCACTTGTTCTCCACTTTTAGCAGTGTCAGAATCACCTACAGGACTGGCGAACAGAGATTCCTGGACCCCATGCCCAGAATCTCTGATTCAGTCATCCATCTGGGCTGAAGATTTGCATTTCTAACCAAACCCCAGGTAATACTGACACTGCCTGAGAACCACTGCTCAAGGTGAACTACATCTGTGCAACCACTGCATTACATCATTTACATTTGGACTTTGTATAAATATTTATACAATGGGAAACAAAGATGAAGCAGCTGGCACAATCCTTAGAAATGACAGAAATGTTATCTCCTTAACTCTTGAAAATATCTGTGAAATTACCCAAAACGGAAAAGTGCCAGCATCAACCAAAATGCATAATCACAAACAAGCATTGCCTGTTGTCAACCTTACGGTGACAATCATGGATAAGCCCCTTAAGGCAGGCTTCTCTCCTTAGCAACTCTGTGCCACTCTGTGGAATCTATGACCAGTCCCTGTGCTTGGTGGCTTCCACACAGCAGGAGGCAAAATCCCCTGTGACCAGTCTGTGCTTTGTCCTGAACTCCAGATACAACCAAGAGTGGGTTCTCATCCTCTCCATTTTCAGAGACAACATACAGAAGTTTTCAAGCCATCTGCATTTAATTTTCCCATAAACAATATAAAATTATATTTGTATTCAAAGCTAATGGACAAAACTCTGTACAATAAAAATTTTAGAGACAAAAAAATACAACCAAAGTGAGATGTGAGAAAAAGAATATGGCAACCAATGCTGAAGAGATGCAAAATCAATGTTAACCATACATTTCTATTAAAACTCTCAGACTCCATCAATGCAACAAAGCTAATCACAATGAAAACCTAAGGTATTCAAAGATTTTAAGACATTTCTGAATTATTAACACATTTTATAGTACATTCTAACTGCTTTGAAAATTGGTCATCTTTGATAGACCGGTAAATATATAAAAGATTTGAATTAACCAAAAACTTCCCAACCTTGATAACCTGGTATGCTTGTTATTCAACATAAATAATCATATATGAAAACAGTTTTAAAAGAGCTCTACCTGCCATGGATTCATGGCCGTTCAATACAATCTATGTGTTAAAATAGACCACACCCAGGATTCAGAGGTCAGCATTTGCTATTCTTAAACTCTAAGCTTAAATGCACACACACACAATTCTTCCCATTTATAAGATCATAACATTTGGAAGGAAGGAAGGACGTTTTTTGGCAACAGAAAACTCTTAACACAAAACCGAAAGCATCCCCTTGTTTCCAGCATTTTGATTTCAGTATATAAATGATGTTGATGGAATTTTCTCAGTAAGACAATCCTCATTTCTATGGTAATAGTGATTTAAATTGGCTGCTATCTTACAAAAGAATCTTGAGAAATATCTAAAAAATAAACTATATAAAGAAATTTTGACATAGAGGAAAAAAAGAAGGCAGTAATTATCAGCACATCTAAACATAAGGCAATGTTAATTTAAAAAACAAAAACAAAAAAACCTGTTAAATAGTGATTGGACGTAGTATTAAAACCTCATTTGGGTTTTAATCATGAGAGAAAAATCCTTCAAATGTAAAATTTAAGTTTTCATTAATTATTAAAAATGTGTATTTTTCTTTCTTATTCATTCAAGAATAAGCAACGACTTAACAAATGTGGACTAATTTTGACGGTAACCCCTTACCATCAGAATGGAGAAATACACAAGCTACAGTTGTTTTCTCATGAGCCAGATCAAAAATAAAATGCAGTTGCAAATAATATCACCTTCAAACAAAATTGTAGGTGACTGACTCCAAACAAAATTGACTCCAAAGATCTGAGGCTGTCTAATTTCAGCATTGCTATCCAAAAAACAAAGGTGACTTTCTTCTATTTAAAGGGAACCCGAAATATCACAATCCAGAAACAGGCTGGATGTGGGCAGCAGGGGCAGTGGATGTGGTGTCCTGGCAGCTGCCCTTTCTGGCAGCCCTCCTCGCCACCTCTGGCGCCCCGCAGCAATGCTGGGTCTCCCCTCTTGAGGCTCATTTTCCTGTCCTCACTAGGTTGCATTATCTTTTTATCTAGCATTTTATGCTCAGCTAGCTGTCAACCAAACCCAAGCCTTGTGAAAAGTTTTAGCAAGAGAAGATCCTTTCAACTCTTCAGAGCCAAGATTCAGTATTTTTAGGTTTAGTGTCTACCAGGGACATTTGCATTTTCATAGGACACTGCAGAATCCGAAAGGCCTTTGAAGAGCAAGAAATAAAGCTACAGCAAGCAATCACTTTCAATCTTTTTGGGCAGGGCTCTTGTCCCTTGACCCAAGCCATACCACCGCCAGAGCCAGCTCCTGACTTCACCGATCCCACCCGCACTTCAGGGACTTCCTTTCCAAAGGTGAGGGAACCTAACTACTGCTACCTGCAGCTCCCACAGTCCACCAGTGGAGCTCCAGGAAATCAAAACAAAATGTACCGTTAGTGTAATGATTCACAACATTAATTAGAATAATTCAGATGCTAGATTTCTTTGGATTTTGAATATCACTGAAGAACGCTTAAAAATGTTCAAAGCAATACCTTTAGAGACGTTTGCACTCATACTGCCTTGATTTCAATTTAAGTAGTGCAAAAATTCTTATCTAGGACAGTAAGTCTCAAACCTTTTCAAGTTTAAGAGTGGGTATACTTTTATTTGGCAATTTATGAGAAAGTATGTGACAACAAAAATCTATTATGAATTCAGTAGCACTTTAAATAGCTTTGAATTTTGTTTCCCACAACCTTTACACCTATTTCAAATAGAGTGCTGTATATACTTGCAATACAAAGTATATATCCAAAACTCAACATGCTTTTGGGCTCAAAGGCCTCTTGTTATAAATGTCCTCATGCCACCAGTTGGAAATATCCTGCCTCTAAAAGGTTCAGTGACAGTCAAATCTCAGCATGCTTGAAAGCTGGTCATATCTGCTGGAAACCTCATTATTTCCAGAAAATATTTTTGAAATGGGGACATATCACTTTCAATTATAAGCTGTTGAAAGTTTATGAATAAGTAACTTATGAATAAATCAGTAATATGAATAGCTGCCTTGGTCCCCTCCCTCCTTCCACCAGGAGTCCTTCACTGCCAGCTAATGAGATGGGGATGAGAGGCAGATTCTGCCCCTCCCAGGCAGGCTGGTGGTGCAACCCACAGGGATGACGGAAGATGGACCTGGAGAAGTTCCTGAGCCCACAAGCTGAGGAAGACGCCGCACAAGGAGGGTCGGAGCAGGGGAGCTGTCAATGTAGGGGCAGCGTGCTGAGTCATCGGCATTTTGTCAGCTTTCCTGAGATTTCACCAGTTAGAGATTACATGTTTTAACATGTCTCTTTTCAGTATGAAGAATACTGTATTCGGGGTGGGGGAGCTCTGAGAAAACATTTAAAGCTTAATATGAATTAGTTTATCAGGATTACCTCTCTCTTACCACTTCTCTATGATTAACTGCTCTGTAGATGAAGGGGGAAATGAACAGAAAGAGAGGCGATGTGGGGGAAAAAAAAGCAGTGGGTCAGGGACAGGATAGCCCTGCTTGGGGGCCTCAGCAGGAGCTTTTGGCCAACTTGAAGGTATTGATGGCTTAGCAGAAAGAGGGACAAGGACATGCAAAAGACAAGTATGAGATGCTGAAGATGCGCTACTTCTTTTTTTTTTTTTTTTTTTTTGGAGACGGAGTTTCACTTTTTGTTACCCAGGCTGGAGTGCAATGGCGCGATCTCGGCTCACCGCAACCTCCGCCTCCTGGGTTCAAGCAATTCCCCTGCCTCAGCCTCCCGAGTAGCTGGGACTACAGGCACGTGCCACCATGCCCAGCTAATTTTTGTATTTTTAGTAGAGACGGGGTTTCACCATGTTGACCAGGATGGTCTCGATCTCTTGACCT